>CACRXK020000305.1:0-11510 GCA_902702795.2 Paramuricea clavata
CACTATTTATATAAGGCTGTGTATATAGGTTCATAAAATAAGGTGGTGCTATACTTACAACAGACAGAATTTCTTCCTATTTACGTCAAGAAAATTTGTAGAATCTACTGTTGTTGTTGAATTGGCAAAAGTGATCCGTGATGTTTTAATGTTTTGATGGATAATGGGAACTGTATGGTGTTCAAATGGTTTTAATTTTGTTGAAATAACTTAATTGTCAGTGCGCAATATGAGCGTATGCTCGCCTTGTATTTGGCTGCAAAGCATAGAACAACCACAGGCATTGTTGTTGGCGAGCATAACTAGAGCCATTATTTTGCTATTCAAAGTAATTGACATGTGCACGCCCTGGTCATTAGAAACACGCCCAAGATCTAAAATCCTAGCTAAGACCCTGGCCATTGTCCGATGACTTTGAGTTCAGTTTGGCTTGGAAATAAGTTTGAATGCAGATGCAAATTAATATCAGCACAATTTGGAAAAGTCACTTGAATCTTGGCAATGAGTTTCCGAACCCCACGGTGAAAACCCCGCACCTGATTACACATTTCCAGTTCACATTTTATACACTACCTGATTCTCCAATTAACATACGAGCCCCTAGTCCTGGACTAGGGTA
This sequence comes from Paramuricea clavata, assembly GCA_902702795.2. Lineage (NCBI taxonomy): Eukaryota > Metazoa > Cnidaria > Anthozoa > Malacalcyonacea > Plexauridae > Paramuricea > Paramuricea clavata. Next base: position 620 of record CACRXK020000305.1, read on the forward strand.
CATTTTGATTTGCGTTGTACAAAGTTACAGTTAGGTCAGACACCAATTCACTCGGGTCGGACAAGCATTAAACTCTCGGTCGGACAGAATGTCCAGTGGTTTCCTCTCTACGGACAATTTCACGAGTGGGTCGGACAATAAATTCTTCTGGATTTTTCAGACATATGTATACAATGTCACGTTTACAAATACTAGGAAACTTACAGTGATAATGGATTGACCAGTTTGATCAAACAACACACAGTAAACAGCTGATAAATGACCCAAGATCCTTCGATGCTGTTAAAAAAGACATATTAATATGGTTATACTACTGTAAACATCCGAACATAAGCCCTATGCTTAAGCCCTGGGCAAACTAGGAAACATTGTTGCGGAAACATTGTTTCCTACCAATGTTTCGCCATGTTTCCCAGAGTCGGAAAACACTAGGAAACATTAGTGAGAAACATAGGGAAACATCAAATGTTTCTGAATTCGCTAGGAAACATTTTTGCTTCTCGGGAAGCAAATTTTGTTTCCGCAACAATGTTTCCACGGGTGGGCAAACAGGGAAACATTGGAGGAAACATCGAGAATCACAAATGTTTCCACAACAATGTTTTCTAGTTTGCCCAGGGCTTTATATTCGTTCATAAGTATTTTTTATGGGCTTATTCAATACCGTAATTTAGTTGCTATATCGTGTGTCTGACATGTCTTGGCATGAAACACGATTGGATTAATGGCACAAAAAAACGTTGGAGTCGATTGTTTGTATATGTAATGTCTGTAATTGTGCTCTTTTTCTACCTTGTAGTCTGAACATATACTTTTCAGAAACCTATGAATATTTTATGAACCTTATTTTGAAGACTAAATACACATTGAGTACTGAGTTTGTACTAGCGCAAGTACTCGGCAACAACCATTGGCGTACCAGTCAGGTACGCCTAAACATTTTGAATTATCGCACCCTGATACTACTTATATCACAACTTTAACAATACCATTGACATTTTGAAAAACAACCCATGTTGGAGAAAGTTTCTTTTGCAAAAGGTCCCACTGGCTTGTCTTGCATTTACAACATTTGCTGAAAAGTAGAAGTATTTGTGATATGACGACTGGACGACCTTGCAATGGCAAGTAGGAAAGTGGCTGTATGCTAATCATTTGAATTAAGCTAAATAGACGATTCCATGCTATAGACTAAATTTTGATCTAGACAAGAGGACCAAAATCCATCACCACAGCTAGAAAGAGCATGTTAAAATTAGTAAAATTGCAAAGTTTGGCCGCGAAATGTTGTAAAATGCGGAAAATATAGCCATGCGAAATAGACCTTTCCTCTTTTGAGTGAGTGAAATTTTGATCTAGACAAGTCTGGACAAAAATTTCATCACAGCATTCCGAAGTTTGGTTGCGAGATGTTGTAAAATGCGGAAAATATAGCCTTACGAAGTTTGCCGTTTTTCATTCATTTTGTATTATGCACGGGAAATTGAAAATCAGATGATCAAACTGATTACCAATTTCCCATTTGCAATACAAAATGACTGAAAAACGGCAAACTTCGTAAGGCTATATTATCCGCATTTTACAACATTTCGCAACGAAACATCGGAATATTACTAATTTTGTGATGCTCTTTCAAGCTGTGATGAAATTTTTGTCCAGGTTTGTCTAGATCAAAATTTCACTCATAAGGGGAAAGGTCTATTTGCAAATTTTGTGTTACGCACGGTAAAATGCACCACTTTCGACCTAAATGTGGTGCAAATTCCCGTGCGTAATACAAATTAATACAAAATTTGCAAATTTCGCAGGGCTATATTTTCCGCATTTTACAACATTTCGCGACCAACTTTGCAACTTTACTCATTTTAACATGCTCTTTCTAGCTGTGGTGATGGATTTTGGTCTTCTTGCCTACAACAAAATTTAGTGTATATCTGGAGTCATCTATTGTGAAGGACACAGCTCAATCAGATCAAGTTGAAGGCTTTCTAAGGGGGGCTCTGACACACAGCTACAGTACCCACATTGGAGTGTGACTCACTTAAATTAAATGTGTTCCTTGTTTTAAAACCAGGTGCAATGGGCGCTCCATGTCGACAAACTGTGAGATGATTGGACGTCAGGACATGTCCAGGATCTATAGCACAAATGAAAACAATAATTCACCATAATATTGTATTATAAATCCACTATCAAGTTGATCAAGAGATCCAGGAGCCAGTTGTTCAAAAGCCGGTTAGCTATAACCCTAGGTTTACCTAAAACTTGAAAAAATTTCCCAAAAGTTTGTTTATAAATTTTGAAAAATTTCTTTCGAAATCTTGTCTTGGAGTAGTCCTCTCTGAAGTTTTTAAATAAACATACATCCAGAAATACATAAACTACTAAAACAGCAGATTAAATCTTAACCAAGGGTTAGCACTAAACTGGCTTTGAGGAACCAGCTCCAGGAGCTGGTTCCTGCTCCAGGAGTGGTAGAAGGGGGGGGGGGGCTTATTGGACACGCTGGGTTTATTTAGGTGTAACATAGTACAATTTGACTGGTAAAATAGATGATTTTGAGCCGAAAGTGGTTATTTTTACCGCGCGTAATACAAATATATACAAAATTTGCGAACTTCACAGGGCTATATTTTACAACATTTCGCAACCAAACTTTGCAGTCTTACTCATTCTAAGACGCTCTTTCTAGCTGTGGTGTTGGAATTCGTTCTTCTTGCCTAGATCAAAATTTAATCTATAGCCAGAATCGCCCATTGTCTGGCATTAGAAAGAGTAAAATGATGTTGGACAGATTGAAAATTAGTTGGTAAATGCTATACCTTGAGCTGGTCTCAACAGTGACTGTCGACCTGCTCCAAGTAATGACGACACTCCTTTCACGCTTGGCGGGATTGTTTGCTCCAGCAAAGGTAACAGACGCTCGCATATTTTTTGTAAGAAATCTCCTGGAATGTGGGGATTACTTACAGCCTATATAGAGAATGATTAACATTATTTAATGTTCGGAATCTCTGCAGTCTCCGTGGCATAGCCAGGGTATAAGTAAACTAAACTGGGGGGATTTTCATGGCATTTAGAATGTGAGCCCCAAAGGCACGAGAGATCTAGCATGCTCCCTCCAGAAAATTTTTAGATTCATTAGAATGCTATTTCACATATTTTAGGTTTGAAGAAAATTAGTTACTACCGCAAAAGCCATTTCTAAGTCGCCTAATGTTGTTAGATCGAAAAAATATTTTTGTAAACATTGTACTGTACACATAAATACAGCAGCAAAATAGCACAATGTCTTCGTTTTTCAAGTGGAAATTATATTGTAATGAAAAGAATGAACTTTGACTGCTGCTATGCGCATAAATTTGAGTTCAAGTGTGCTTTCAACCACTGTAGGAATTTTTTTAACGGAATTTAAGGATTCTAGATAGGGAAGACTACATCACTTTTATTGGTAAACAGAAGAGATGGGAATCATTATTCACACATTGCACCCCTCCCCCCATTTCTGCCCAGACCTTAGCTTTTCACAAGGGCAGTCCTTTTGCCCATTGGGGGAGGGGGGGGCAGAGCCCCCAACAGACACTCAGTACAATACAACAGACACCTCCACCCAGGGGCAATAAGTTCAGGTCATATTGCCAAAACCATCAATTCTTTGTCTTGCCTGAAAAATTGTGTCATGTTTTCATGTCAAAACATTCGGGAATTCAACTACAATTCCTACACGTATTACAGTCACTGCTAAATTGTCAAACTATTACAGTCAAAATACAAAAACCTCCCCATTTCCATTTCTGTAATAATTTTCTGTAAATTGTTCTGTTTTTCTGTAGCAATTACCAAAATATTAGAGAATACCAAAGTATGGCAACAAAAATTTAGTTTTATTTGTTTTTGTTTGATAATTTGTAGCATTATATTCACTGCATTTTAACACATGAAATATGAATTTTATCAGTCTTTGGCCATAAATCGGTAACCGTTACAGTAATACATAATAAATTACAGAAAATGTCAACAGACTACAAAAGCAGGGAGGTTCTTCTAGCTTGACTGTTCTACAATGTTAGGAATGTAGTAGCATTCCCCAATGTTTCAACACAAAAACATGACATAGTCAGGGCCGTATTAACCACCTGGCAGATGTGGCATATGCCGCGGGCCTCGCACTTACGGGGGCCTCGCGCTTTAATGTGCCACGCCCATGTTTACGAGAACACGCCTATTTTCTATTGGGATACGCCCATTTTAGGTGCCTCGCAAATTAGGGACATTGTGCATTTAGGGCCCCTAGGATTGGCAGTTTACCCCAGGAAAATATACAATGCATGTAATCTCCAGTTGCGCTGATCTGTTATATATGATCCTGTTTATACTTGTTGACCCAACAACTGGGCCAGGCAGGCAATTGTTTATAATTGATGCTAATCAATTGAAATATTGAAAGCAATTATTTAACAATTTTGTGTGTTTTGAGGGGTCTCGCGCTAAAATCTGCCGCGGGCCTTACACGACGTTAATCCGGCCCTGGACATAGTGCATTGTTTTCTTGGGCAAGAGGTAGAATCTGTGCTTTTGGAAATATTGACAATTTCATTCAAAATCCATTACAAGATTCTTTGTAGGTCCTGGAAATCTGAAAACATATAAAAGCTACCAAAACACTTGGTCTATCACCATTTCTTGTCCACTTCTTGTGTTTCGCCACATTAATTAAGTCACAAGAATCGCAAGACATATACATATGTATATACATATGTGTATATATATGTGTAATGATAGTTTTGCGTCGGGCCCACAGTAATTGGCTATTCGCTGTTGTGGTCACCCAGCTGTGGTCATGTACTGTATTTCATTATGTACGTTTGTTTTTGTCCTGTTATGTAATGTACTGTTTCATCGGCAAAGTTTTATAAATTATCACAAGAATCGACCCATTATTGCAATCGCAGAAATCGCAACCAGCCTAATTCTACAACTGTTGCAATGCGACAATTGTGATATTTACATTTCAATGGCAGTCACAAGGTGCAGTCCTCATAATTTTTGGCAGCAAACAACAACTGCGACAAATTATGCCACCGAGAAAATTATTGATAGCAATTCATATTTTTTGCCAATGGTTCTATTTTTTGTCAGTGGTTATCAAAAAGTTATCATTTACTATATCCTGTAAAGGTATCTATCAAAGATTTTTACAACAAGTGGATTTTCTTCATTCAATGCATCAATATTTCATGCACCTCCAAATTGTTATTTTGGGAAAAACATGCTGTCGAACTGCTGCTGAATTGTAAATATCGACGACACTTTTTTGTCAATAATATTTTAAAACTGCAAGAACATATGGAGGTCGGCCACTTTACAGTTAAAAATTTTTTAACTGTATTTAATTCATAGCTGCATTCTTGTGTTTTGTTCAATCTTTCTTAAATTTAATATTCCCGCAAAAGGAAAGCTTTTTATTAATTGTGATGTCCTTACCCATACTTTAAGTCTTCAATATATTTTGAAGCATTTTTGCAAGGGCTGGAAAAAATTACTGTCTGGTGGATAGCATTTATCATGTCTGTTGCCACAGATATAAAGTGATCAATATTTTTCACAAAATAGTTGAACACTTGAAATAGAATTTCATACAAAAGTTAGGTATAAAATTTAAACATGGCAGAGTATATTGAGTTGAAAACTAAGAAACAAAAACATAGCTATATTAAAGAAAACGCCACACACATAGACACCTACAACCGCTTACAAGACAACAGATAAATACAATACAAGGCGGCAAATATGTGCCCAACAAAAGTCACATAATCTGCCTATTCAATGACAATTTCTTTCATTTTAAACCTTTAAATAATGCTTTTATTCGAACAAAACACGGAAAAAACACAGTCCCTAACGATTTATAGTTTTCTCGGCTAAAAACGATGTGTAATTCGGCCTTTTTTAAGTGGCAATTTTTTCAATAAATTTAACGTGAATTCCTTACAAATGCAAATTATTAAGCTGCATGTCAACAAAGATACCCGTTTCGGCGTTGTGATTGGCCGAAGAACAATAGAGTGTTGACCTTTATGGAAATTAGACACCGTTTGTCATGCGTAGCGACGCCGTGTCGATTTCACTTGAATATTTGCAACAGCAGATGATGCGATTTCAACTGGCGCTTATATCTTTTACGAATTACACACCGCGCTCAATAATTCCCTCCTAAAAAACCCGTTCTTAATTCAACGTGAATCTTCACAAGCTTACGGTTTAACTCCGAATATGTTCCCTGAATTTTTCGCCGATTTCCTTCGAATTTCCGCACGCGAACATGCGATGCAAATTCCCGACTCCAAAATACCTTACCGTGTCTACGAAGTTTTGGGGCGTTGTTTCTCCGAACCAATTGATACCTTTTGGTAGCAGCTAAAAAGTTAAAAACAAGGGGTTTCAACTGGGTTAAAAACGGTGAAAACTGGCAATTTAGTACGATTTAAAGCGGGCAAAATTTGGTGAGATTTTGAGCTAGATGTAGTAAAGTCAGTTTTGGGTTAATTTAGAATAAAGGATGAATTTTACCCTTTTCGGACGAGAATTAGAGAAAATGGGGCACTGACCTGAAGTGATTCGACTTCACGTTTCAAAACCTGTGAAGACACGATAAATTATTAGCCGTTAAAAACGTTAAATTTCGCTCAAAATCACAGTCCTACCTCAGCTGCAGAAGTACAAGGCCCTTCCGATAGGAACTTTATTATCAGAAAGTACAATTCTATGGAAAAACAGAGAAATAGAACATGAAATAAGACTCGGGGTTTCACCGTGTATATGGTCCACGAGTCGGTCTTACCTCGCCTCAAATTTTCGTCCACAGAAGCTTTACCCGCCACGTTAGACATACTGGAAGCCTAGCTAAAGGCCTAGACTTCACTTTTAAAGCTTTTTCGCCTCGTAGGAACGAGAGAGTTTTGTTTAACATTCAACGGCAGTTAGTATGACATCGCTCAACTCGGCAAACAGCTGTGAAAATTAATTCAAAGCCATTGAAATTTAACCCGCATGACGTCACGTCACGTTGAATTCGAAACGAACTGCGCACGCTCGGCGATGCTTGAGAATACTGCTTCCACTTTTGGTGAAATTTCTAGACTTAAAATTCAGAAAATGTAGATTCTAATAGGATTTCTTAGGGTCAATTTTACAAGAATAACAGTCAAAAGGCCTGAAGTAATTCAAGGATTGTATGTTCAAATCTGTCTTTGCGACTGCAAAAAATGTAACCCTTCAAATTAATTTCATTTTCAATATAAAAATCCCATTTCATTTTGTGTCATAATTTGTGATACTGTTCATAGCTTCCAATGGTGATGATTTGAGGAAAAAGAAATGCTCTTTTTGTTGAATGTTATTTCTTTATTGCTGCGACAACTGCTTTACCATTTGCCCTGTAATTTGTTAATTGTTATTAAACATTTAATTTTACAAATTTAGATTAAATATTTTATTAAAATTCGAAAGTGCATCGTAAGAAATTCAGTTTGGCAAAGTGGAAGTACTTATTCGAGTATTCGACGTGTTGACATTTCAAAAGAAAAATAAAGATAAAATTCTTGATATTTTTGCTTCGTTTTTTGGTGGATAATGTTTTGGACGAGTGAAGGAAATCAAAAGAGGAGCCGTATTCGCGATTTCTTTAATAATGTACTAAAATGCGGCGAAATACCGCGTCACGTAGCATTTATAATGGACGGCAACAGACGCTTTGCAAAAGAAAGGCAGCAGCCTCGCGCACAGGGCCACGAATCTGGCTTTCAGAAACTCGCAGAGGTATAAATATCTGATATTCTTGTATAGTAATATTTTGCGCATTTGAATCTTGGCAGTTTTATATTTTGTACAACATAAAGTATAGGGAATACTTGAATTGTATTGATGTATATTTGTTTAGAAGCATTGCATCAGCATATTATTATACCCCCTGATCAAATGAGGTGTTTCTATACACGAGGCATCCCAGCACTTCTTTGCCAAGATGTAACATTAGTATGTTGTTTATACCAATGTGCATCTTGCATTAATATTCTAACTGGGCTGGCCTGCACCTAGATCTCGGTTGACCAGGCTCAGTATCTTTCTGCACGTAAATTTTTGAATACCTCTCTAATAGGTACACCTTGCTAATACAGACAGCACTCTAATATGGACACCTCTCTAATACAGACACATCTCTAATAATATGTACACCTCTATAATACAGAATCTCTCTAATATGGACTCTCTAATACAGACAGCTCTCTAATATGGATACCTCTCTAATATGGACATCTCTCTAATATGGACATCTCTCTAATATGGACACCTCTCTAATAAGACACCTCTCTAATATGGACATCTCTCTAATAATATGAACATCTCTCTAATACGTCACCTCTCTAATATGGACATCTCTCTAATATGGACATCTCTCTAATATGGACATCTCTCTAATACAGACACCTCTCTAATATGGACATCTCTCTAATACTGACATCTCTCTAATACTGACATCTCTCTAATACTGACATCTCTCTAATACAGACACCCCTCTAATACAGACATCTCTCTAATACTCAGACATCTCTCTAATACTCAGACATCTCTCTAATACTGACATCTCTCTAATACAGACACCTCTCTAATAATATGGACACCTCTATAATGCAGAATCTCTCTAATATGGACTTGGACAGCTCTCTAATACAGGCAGCTCTCTAACACAGACAGCTCTCTAATATGGACACCTCTCTAATATGGACATCTCTCTAATACAGACACCTCTCTAATACAGACACCTCTCTAATATGGATACCTCACTAATATGGACATCTCTCTAATATGAACATCTCTCTAATATGGACATCTCTCTAATATGGACATCTCTCTAATACAGACATCTCTCTGATATGGACATCTCTCTAATACTGACATCTCTCTAATATGGACATCTGTCTAATACTGACATCTCTCTAATATGGACACCTCACTAATACAGACATTTCTCTAATATGGACACCTCTCTAATACAGGCATCTCTCTAATACGGACTCTCTCATACAGACAACTCTCTAATACAGACACCTCTCTAATACAGACACCTCTCTAATACAGACACCTCTCTAATATAGACACCTCTCTAATACAGACATTTCTCTAATATGGACATCTCTCCAATACAGGTATCTCTCTAATACGGACACCTCTCCAATAAAGACACCTCTCCAATAAAGACATCTCTCTAATACAGACAGCTCTCTAAAGGCCTGATTCCACGAGCGCTTTTTGTCAGCGAGATGCGAAATATTTCGCCTGTTTCTTTTGAATTGTGAGCAATCAAGTAGAAATAATTTATTCGAGTGGTCGCAATTCAAAAGAAATAGGCGAAATATTTCGCATTTCGCTGACAAAAAGCGCTCGTGGAATCAGGGCTTAATATGGACACCTCTCTGATATAGACAGCTCTCTAATGCAGACACCTCACTAATACAGACACCTCTCTAATTATCTAATACAGGCAGCACTCTAACATAGATACCTCTCTGATAAAGACAACTCCCTAATATGGACTCCTCTCTAATACGGACACCTCTCTAATAAAGACACCTCTCTAATACAGGCACTTTTTCTGTTAAGAATACCCTACATTTTGCTCATACCATACCCCTTGGGATTATAAATTAAAATCCACCATGCATTATTATCACCTCTTTCCATTATACAGACTTTGCAATGGTGTTTTGAACTAGGAATCTATGAAGTGACAGTGTATGCATTTAGTATTGAAAATTTCAAGAGATCAAAGGAAGAAGTGGATGGACTGATGGAATTAACAAAACGGAAAGTTGCCAAACTTATGGAAGAAAAGTATGACCTTTTTTAGGTTAAAATATAAAACAATAGTAACTCCGAAAATAAACATTTTAATAATATTCTAGCTTTCGACTAAGATTCAGTCATCATCAGGAATGATGCTAGGTTACATTACATCGATATATATATATAGTGAAGATTAAGTAATTTGATATGTACAGAAACGATTAGTTAAATCTTACAAGTTCTTTTGATGCCTTAGTTCCGTGATTAAGATCAGGTTTAAGTCGTCTAATGGCAAGTGCTTCCTTAAATAGCAATAAGGACCAATGATCAGCTGTGTCATTAGATTTGCCATTAGACGACTTAAACCTGATCTTAATCACGGAACTAAGGCATCAAAAGAACTTAATGTAATATTTAACTAATCGTTTCTGTACATATCAAATTACTTAATCTTCACTATATATATATATCTTCACTATATATATACTTAATAAATGTACCAAATGTCTAACCCAATATATAATTTAAACAATTTCTTTCAAGGGATAAAATAATGGAACATGGTGTATGTATCAGAGTTTTGGGCGATCTGACTCTCCTTCCACCTGACACCCGTGAAGCTGTTGCTGAAGTAGTCCGATTTTCGAAGAACAATACAAAGTATGAAGATTTTCTGCATAGCACAAAACAGGCCATTTCAACATTCTTTCTACCACATAATCTCAGACAGCTGCAGATTGAAAGAGATAGAACTACCTCAAGAATACCAGTATAGTGTAATTTTTATACTATTCACTGTGCATTACTATTTTGATACTTGAATTCAGATGTTGATCAAATCATGCGTAAATTACTATTTTAGTCTCAGTTTTCTTCGTGAAAAAAACCCACTTAAAGAAATACATTTCATGCTGACAGTCATGTTGTTGACTTTAGAGGGGAACACCATTAATCATAACATCCTGGGGAGGGTGGGACCCAGATTATTGCACCTCCCCTAACCCCCCCCCCCCCCCCCCCCCCCCCCCCCCCCCCCCCCCCCCCCCCC
>CACRXK020000305.1:11530-89966 GCA_902702795.2 Paramuricea clavata
TGATTGTAAAAATTGGCCAATGAGGAAATTTGGGCAATGAGGAAATTTGGGCAATGAGGAAATTTGGGCAATGAGGAAATTTGGGCAATGAGGAAATTTGGGCAATGAGGAAGTTTGGGCAATGAGGAAACTGGGCCAGCGAAAGATGCTTTTACTTATGAGGAGCTCTCTTATAAAATAAAGTTAGGGAGGACTCTTTATCCTTTTACCTTTGGAGAGACTATAATATTATGAATTGATAAAGCTATATCCATTAAAAATAAAGTTTCTGTAGTTTGGGTTTCACGTGACTCTTGTAATGATGATAAAATGGATTATAAGGATGCGAAGCTTTGCAAATAAATACACAACATTCATCAAATCAAAAAAGAAATTATCAATGCCATGCAAACTTTCTTTGTTAATGTTTTACCATAGATGTTTTCTAAATGTGTGTCTTGCCTACACTTCACGACATGAGATAGCAGAGGCTGTAAAATTGACGGCTGAGGGAGTTGAACTTGGAATATTAGAACCAAGGTAGGTTTTGTGAAAATTGGTAACCGTACTCTCATAGTATACCCAGGTTTGCACTATTTTCCATCCAGCAAACTGACCTGACATCATTTTCGGAAGATGGAAGAGGTGTTAAATGGCTATGTAACTAATCCAAACCCTTACCCCTACTCTAATCCCTAACCCTACTCTAACCCCTAACTGCAATCCTAACTCTAACCCTAACTGAATTAATTAAAAAATCCAAAAAGAAACGACTTTAAAAAATCGATAGGGCAGTTTGCTGGATGGAAAATAGTGCTAACTGTATACCCACTGAGTGGAAGCACTCTCTCATTGACAAGTAAAATTGTTTGGCATTAGACAGAGTAAAATAATAAAGTAGGGTAAACTGCTACTTAAAGGGGTAATAGGATGCATGAGTAGGGCATATTGCCACTTAAAGGATTAATTCTGTCAACTATATTTCTTTCTCTTTAGTGATGTGACGGAAACTTTACTAGACAAGACACTCTATACAAATAAATCACCAGACCCCGATTTATTAATACGAACATCTGGGGAAACTAGATTGAGTGATTTCTTATTATGGCAGGTGAGATAAATATACAAATAAATATACATTTTAATAATGCCAAATCTTATCAAATTAGTAAAAGTTTGTTATATTTTCAAAGACTATCCCTCTGAAAAACCATCCATGTTTAGTATTGTATATATTTCCGTTCTGTAGACATCTCATACCTGTTTAATATTTGAGAAAGCCCTCTGGCCCGCATTCTCGATATGGGATTTCTATCATGCTATATTGTGCTACCAATGGAATTATACAAAACTAAAGGTACAGTGAACTAAAGACGGATCTAGCCTCATCTGCAAGGAGGGGTGCAGGTTTTCCATGGGGTGGTGCATAAGGGAGCCTTACTGCCCACTCTCCTCTGCAGTCTGCAACACTACTATCCCAACATTACCATTATTCGAGATGGCCAAATCTGCATGTTCGCCGTTCTGTTACGTTTAACATTATCTTTTGTTTATAAAGTTTCTATCGGCTTTTTATCACGTATGCGTGACTGGACAGTTGCTGTAGCACAGTACAGTAAATCTGCTTGTTAAAGTACAGTATATTTTGAAAATATGGCTGTGTAACAACCTCGACATGTGTACATATTTAACCATGATATTTAACTAAAGCATTCTGATTATTTTCTCGTGAGCTCACAAATCAATTGAATCGTTTCAAGAAATCGACACACGCTAACATTAGAAGTTCCGCTAATCGGTATTCGAAAATCAGAAAATGTATGGTTAAGCAGATTTTTTAGGTGGTGCTGGACTTCTCTAGAGGGGGTAACCCTTGCATCTGCAATTGTGCTTCCCATGAAGAAAACTATAAGAATATGCCTGTTTTATAATTTCAGGATAATGAACATCAAAACCCTCGGTTAATACTGCTCAAAATTGTCTAAAATTTCATTTTCTCCAACAGACGGAAAAAGATAAAACAGAACGCTACAAATTAACAAAAGAACTCGAATCTCTTAAGCAAAGTATAGCCCATAAACAAATCCAAGCACAGAATAAAGAAACCTCGCAAGTAGATGAACACGAAATAGAAGAAGCGATAAAAAGGAAAGACGAGAGACAACAAGCGTTTTTATCGTTTGTAGATGAACGAAGACAGCAAATCCTTGAATCGCGCTGCTAGTGTTTCCTAGACAATAAAACTACTTTTCAGCCCAATTTTCCTTGGCAATAAAAAATTAGTCCAGTTCATTTGAAAGAACTCTTAAATTAAAACTATATATTAATTGTATTACAGATTGTTTATATCTTGCTTAGTTTTCAAAATATTTCGACTGAAAAAAGTGAGCTGTTCGCCATCTTGGATTATTGAGGATATGCATGTTACGTCAAGAGAGGGGTCAAGCTAATTTTTATCTTGTATGAGAGTAAGCGATCAATATTGGTCCAAAATTTCGTTTCTGGTTGCTGTCTGAAATTTAGAAATGATTAAAACATTTCAAACAATTTTGGATTGTTACTCGGTCATTTTCAAAACCATAGTTAATGAGGTGAAGAATTAGTCCAAGATGGCGGAAAGCTCATTAATTTCGGTCTAAATATTTCGAGAACTATAAGCAAGATATAACAAATCGATAATAGAGTTTAATATATGATTTTAAGAGTTCTTTTGAATGAGACAAACCATTTTTTTATTGCCAATTAATGTCCTTCAAGAGGCAATTTTTTTCAATGTCTCGTATTTGCGATGAAGTGCTCAAAAACCTGAAATCTTTTTTGGCGTTCCTGTCAAAATTACTTTGTCTTTAGCTTTATACTGTAGTTTACACAGTTGGCAACCTTTTTAAATGTATCTGGCGGTTGAGAAACACAAAATAATACTTAAATATTGTCAAAGTTTAAAAACACAATTATCATTGATACTGTAAAGTTGACGCCATATTTATACAACGATATAAGGCCAATGAAAATTGATATCATGTTTCTCGTCCACAATTTTCAAAAATTTGGAGCGGGATTTTTTCATTTTTCATTATTTTTTGTATTTGAATTCTGCTTGTCGATAATTTCCTAGACCCAGTAAAAAAACCCATAAAAATCTGAAGTATTAAAAATTGGTGTATAATTCATTTTAATTTAATACGTCCTACACTACAGTCTACAGACTACAGTATATTTCTTTACATATACCAGGGCTGACATGAAAAATAGAGGCATTCTGGCAAGTAATATCTTTAGAAAGATACAATTTGAGTTGCGCTTGCGGAATGCAGCAATAAGACTTTGATCTGGAGATGAATTTGGTATTTTTTAAGCCTATTTTCAACTAAAATAATGAATAATGAAAAATTTTCGTGCGGCAGATAAATCCCATGCGGGCGGGGACGAGAAACATGATATCAATTTTCATTGGCCTAAGCAAAACTTACTGAACTTCAGACATCATTTTCTCTTTGGCATACCATCTAAAATCTCTTCATTTTAGCATAAATTTGCAGATAAAGCAACAGACATACTTTTTAAGTTTGTTTGCCGCTTGAGAAGCGTACCAACAATGAAAAAATTTGAATATAGGCATGACCAAGTATAGAAAAGCATATTCATTATAACCTATATTAATATAACTACAAACGCGCAAAAGCATCAAAATGATTGTGGGATATTTATACAAATTTCAACTTTTGCTGTTGATAAATACATTAGTATATATGTTCGGACTTATTAACAGCTGAACGTATAAAAAATTAATGTACATATTTCGAATAAATATTTACTGAAATATATAAATTATATTAGTGATCTATATTAACTTTGGTAGTTTGGTTGCAGCAGAAAGCGCGCGGTTGAGCACAGCTTGTCGAACACTGCTTGTTCCCAATTGTTGACAAGTCTGGAACAAGTTGTTATCATCTTGTAACAAGGTTGATGAGGCCAACAGACTCGCAACCAGGTTTTTAGCCAGAAGGGCGTCCTGGCAGGGGCGGATCTAGGATTTTTCGTACCTCAGTCAAAAATTTTTGGCGGACGGGGCGTTGTCAGCGCGGGGCGTCGTCAGCGCTGGGCGTAGTCTCGACTGGGCGTGAAAAACGTATTTAGATTAAATTTAAATTGATAAGAAAAACATTGTAAGAAAAACTACAAGTGCACAAAGATATATTGATCCTATTCCGATACAAAATTTTATGGATATATTACTATGATATAGTACATTAAAACTCAGCAGCAATTTAATAACATGTTTGCCTGTGGATTAATCAATCGCCGTCATATTGATACTATATACCTATAAGTGTATCATTGTAAAACTTGTAAAATCATATGGCAGCAAATGCATAATGTTCTGTTACCAAAAACGCAGAGCTATACAAATAATTGCTAGTAGCCTCAGATCCAAAAAACAACCAGATATTCATTAACTAAGTCAAACACTATTACATTAACAAGATATAAAGATGTTATGTCAAATATTAATGAACTAGTTACATGAGAATGGCTACCAGTCAATGAGCTTTTCAAGCTAGCTTATTAAATATTTCACATCATCATGTTACACCAGACCAATGCAGTCTAACAAGCCGTGTCGATAGGCTATGGACAAACAGTATTATTCTATAAGGCCGACATGTTGTGCGATCGATGCATAAATATAAATAAATCTTAAATAAAACTTCACCATAAACACGAGAATCAACAAATGCTTACAATGTGGACATTGAATAAAACATATTTTAGCTTCTTGACGCGAGAATTATGCTAATACAGCATAGCGAATATTAAAATATCATATGTCAAACAATCATTAACAACACCGACGGCTTTGGTTCTTCGGTTTAATTAATATAAACTAAAGATACATCATTATAAAACCATAAATTGCTCTACCTTATTGCAGTGCAAGCTTTGTCTTTCTTATCTCGAACATACTTCGGAATGTAGCTCTCTGCGCCAAAATTTCTAGCGAGGCTTCTGCTTGTGTTGTTGATGGCGCTCACTTTGCCGTTCAGTAGCTCGTCAACAGAATTTGTCCGTGAAGCATCGATATTTTTCTCAAGCTCGGTATACAAACGTTGTAGAGATTCTAAATCGTTTGCCGCAATCGCAAACTGAATATTGTCGAAAATGTTTCCAGATATCGCTGGCAGAGATCGCTCGTAAAAATATAATAGTAAAATTCCTCACATGCCAGACGTTCGAAATAGTAAACATTCAGGAGGTATAAAACACCAAATGCCGCGTTGACGAATACCCCACGCTGCGAATCCGTCGAAAATATAAGCCAATGACAGCGCAGAATATTTTTAAATGGTTCAATCAGAAGACTCATACAGAGCCCCTGAATCTGCAAATCCGTCAGGCCTCCCCACAGATTCGTCGCAAATGGCTGTAACCATGGAAATGAACGCGTCAGCCAATGAGATAGCCGGATTCAACCCCCGAATCCGTCAACATTCATGCGTAAGACCGCTGTTCGTGACTGACTAACATTACTTTGCCGAAGCTCTGCCGCAGCATGAAACGTATAACTGGACTACGATTCAAAATTTTAATAACTCGATCTACTGGCCGCTATAGATAGCTGGAGTCGATTTTTTTTAATTAAGTAGGCAATTTTTACTTCAGTCGCGCGACTGACTTGACGACCCCTAGATCCGCCCCTGCGTCCTGGGACGAAAAATGGACGCCTTTGGAAGCCCAAAATATGGGGGAAAAGGGAAATTATTTTCAATTATTTCCGTAAGTATATTAATACATCTGAAACGAAATAGCTTCAATTCTCATTATTATTATACATTTGACATTTTGATCAACTTGATGGTGCACCTGGCTGAATGAAAATGTCATAAGGCGTAAAAAAAATACCTGCGGTTCCGGTTTCATATCGTGAAAAAAATAGGGTCGGTAGGTCGGAAATGAAATTTTTTTTTTAATATTTTTTTCATGGATTTAGCAGTTTTTTGCTGGGCGATTTGCAGTAGAGTCCCAACATCAATTTAACTAGAGATGCGTAGTTCCTACGGACGAATTTAGTTCAATAATTAGGCAGAAAAAAATGGGGTCGGTCGGGAACCGGAACCACAGGTATTTTTTTTACGCCTAATTAAGTAAAGAAGCATAGCGGCATAAACGAGCTTGGAACAGATACTGACATGAAGTAACGTAAACTTCAAAGGTTTTCCAGAGGAACGTTTTCTCATATATGTGGATGCATTGTTATACCAAAATTGGACGCCCTCTTTTAGGACCCTGGCTAAAAGCCTGCTCGCAACAAATTGTTCCAACATGTCTGATAACAAGTTGTTTTCAAGTTGATGACAACAAGCTCGTAGCAACCTGTTACGAACAGCCTGTATTAGTCTTGTTGGAACAACTTGTAGCAAGTCTATTACCGTCATCAACATTGTAACAAAGTGATAACAACACGTTCCAGAATTCTATGAAAACAAGCAGTGCGAACACATCCTGATATCGGCTTGGCAACAACCTTGTCACAACTTATTTGCAGATCCTTATAACAACTTGCCCGTTTTTACGCGTGTAGCAGAGAATAGTAACGAACAGAGAGTTCATGTGTACAAAACCAGTCCAGCCGGTTTTTTCCACCAAATTCTCCCAAAAATTTCACATCTTGTCAACAAGACGTGTTATAATAATGTTAATAATATACATAAAAATATTACTCGACTTCAGTACAATTAATCTCAGACAGCAGTGCGAAATTCTGTAACAACAGAATTTATCCCTTTTAAAATGGAAAAAACTTAACTTAAACAAGACTATATAGCAAAGTCCGTATTCGAGTGAAATTTTCAAGCCGTTAACGTTGTTTATATAATGTGATTTATAATATAGCAGTTGTAAATTCTGAACGCTGATTGGCTAAGAGCCGTGTTGATATAATGTCAACACGGAAACGTCGGAAAATTTCTTTCTTTATATTTCTTTGTGCTATATTATAAAACAAATATAAAACATTTTTTCCGTATTGATAGACAGTTATATCAACACTCGTGGAAATTGGGAAAACTCGAAATTGTGTGAAAACACTCCGCCCTTCCGGCGTCGTATATTTCCACACAATTTCTCGTTTTCCCAATTCCCACTCGTGTTGATATAACTGTATTTCAACACGGAAAATGTTTTATATTTGTTAAATAACAAAGCAGGGAAATTTGTCAGTAGACGGTTCGCTATAAACGTAAGTTAAAACTACAATTGTCTCGAACATTTTTATGTATATTATTAACACGTAATAGGATGGTTTCTCGTAAAATTTGGATAAAACAAGTCAAATACCTCAAATAGCATTATTTCGATGCTCTTTGAAAAACTCGCTAGCGCATGTTTTATCAAATGGGTGATTCCAGCGCCTGTATAGACTAAATTTTGATCAAGGCAAGAAAAACGAAATCCAACAACACAGCTAGAAAGAGTGTCTTAGATGAGTAAAAGATTGGTTGCTAAATGTTGTAAAATGAAGCGAATATAACCCTGCATGTGAATTTCGCAAACTTTGTATACATTTGTATTACGCGCGGTAAAAATAAGCACTTCCCGAGCAAAACGGAAAAGTCGAATATGAGCGCGAAAAGCTGCTGCATGGGAATCGCTATGAAAATTCATTAATTTTTTAGGGATTCCCAGCAGACTTTCGCGTTCGTATTCGACTTTTCCGCTTTGCTCGTGGACAACCTTAATTGAAATAGCTGTATACAAAAAAATTGCGAACTTCACAGGACTATATTTTCCTCATTTTACAACAATTCGCAAACAAACTTTGCAATTTTACTCATTTTAAGATGCTATTTCCAGCTATGGTAATGGATTTCGTTCTTCTTGGCTAGATCAAAATTTCGTCTATAACTGAAATCACTCATTGCACTCAAAACCATCCTATTACCTACCACTAAGATTTCATAAATATTTTGCACATTGTGTTACCTTACGCACAGCAAACCTTTTACATCAGCCAGTAATGAATCCAAGTTTTTCCGAAATCTCTCCTTACTTGGTTTATCAATTGCAATTTTGACATCTGCCGGTGTTAGCTTGTTGAAGGAATCTACCAATCTTTGATGGACTATCGAGTCCGTTTGAGTTACCAAAATATTTTGAACGAGACTTGTGTATTCCGCCTGAATGATGTAAATATGTTATGTGATTTGTTTTGTACGCAATGGAAACAACATGAATTATCTCAGATCTTGTAGCAAGTCTGTCAAGAAGCCGTTAACAAGTTTTGTTCGCACTGCTTGTCCCAAGTTGTCAACAAGTTTGCTGTTAACAACTTGTAACAATCTTGTTGATATTATCAGAGTTACAAGGTTGTTCTAACAAGTGTGATACAGTCATGATGTAACAAGAATGTTACAAGGTTGACGACACAAGGTTGTAACAATATTGTCATACCATTACCGTATCGGACTTGTTGGAACAACCTTGCAACAAGTCTGATAATATCAACAAGGTTGTTACAAGTTGCTAACAGCTTGTTCCAAACTTGTTGACAACTTGGGACAAGCAGTGCGAACACAACTTGTTGACGGCTTGTTGGCAGACTTGCTACAAGATGTGAGATTGTTGCGGCAATAATCATTGGAGTATCAGCCAGGTACGACTAAAAATCTTGAATTATCGCAAGCACTCAGGGTTCCTGAAGAAGAGTTGGACTGCAAGACAACTTCATTAAAACTGTAAATGGGACATTTCTTACCTGATGGCAACATATAAGGGACCATAGTGCATCGGCAGCTGGTATAGAAAGATCGACAACATCAAATGTTTCAAACATCAAAAAGTTGAAGAGAACCTGAAAATGAAAATTATTCTTTAGTTAGTAACATGGAGTAGATTCTATAGTAGGTTCTATCAGTTCTATACTGTTGTCCGTCGAGTAACAGTAAGGGAAATTTCGTATTGATACAGGGTTCCTGTTAGTTCCAATCTTGGTCCAGAAGGAAACCTAACCTAAACTAACTTTACTTATACTGGATATAGCTCTATTAGTTCTAAACTGTTCTCGCTAGATGTTTAACAAGAGCATTTCTTCTTTACCTACTGTTACTACAGGAGGAAACCTAAACTAAACTAACTTTACTTATACTGGATAGCTCCATCAGTTCTAAACTGTTCTCCCTTGAAGTCTAATAAGAACCATCTTTTATTTAGTTATACTGTTCCTACAGCAGGAAACCTAAACTAAACTAACTTTTCTTACAGATACTGGATAGTTCTATCAGTTCTAAACTGTTCTCCCCAGAGGTCTAACAAGAGCCGACCAAAACTAAACTAACTTTATTTATACTGGATAGTTCTATATCAGTTCTAAATTGCTCTCCCTAGAGGTCCAGTAAGAGCCATCTCTTATCGTCCTATTGTTATACCTTTAGCATAGACTTTAATGCAACTGATAATCTCTCAGTCAGGGTGTTCTTTTGTTGTTGATTTCGAAATAAATCTATTGCCATGCCACTTAAAGCTTCCAGAGTCGATTTGGCGATATCAGTGCCGCATCTACACACAGTTAAGGAATGATTTATAAACTGCAAACAACTTGTAACAAGGTTCTTGTTGAAAAGCCGATATCAGGATGTGTTCGCATTGCTTGTTCCCAGTTGTTGTGACAAGTTTGGAACAAGCTATTAACAACTTGTAACAAGCTTGATGACATTGCCAGACTAGTTACAAGGCTGTTCCAACAAGTCAGATACAGTCATGATATAACAAGAATGTTACAAGGTTAACGACACGAGGTTGTAACAATGTTGTTATATCATGAGTCCATGACTGTATTGGACTTGTTGGAACAACCTTGCAACAAGTCTGACAATATCAACAAGACTGTTACAAGTTGTTAACAGCTTGTTCTAAACTTGTTGACAACTTGGGACAAGCAGTGCGAACACAACTTGTTGAGCTTGTTGGCGGACTTGCTACAAGATGTGAGATTTTTGCGTGCGAAGATCAAACTGAAAGCAATCTTCTCGCATGCAACTGAGGTGAAATTATAGAGTGTAACTCTTCCAACGAAAGAAAGGATACTCTTTTAATCCCTTCTCCAAAGAAGCCATTAAATTCGTGAACAAATGATCAGGCATCTGACATATAGCCTCTGTATGTTCTTCACAAACGAATGTTATCAATTTGAAATACTCCTCGTTTAATTCGGGAAACTGAAAAAAATTAATAAATAATAAATTACTGAAGAAAACAATCAATACTACGAGCAGCTTAAAGTGTGAGTAACCACAAATATGATTTTTGGTATGTGTAATATTTGCGTCATTCGAAGAATAAATTTTTTTTCAGACTTTTAATGATTTGCAATATATACAAAAAAAAAAGAATTCAAGAACGTACAAACATTACAAAAATAGTTAAAATTACTTATTATAATAGAATAAATGATGACTTAGTTAAATTATAGAAGCTTTCGAGTCGACTACTGTCTATGTGAGATTTTTTCAGTGTATTTGAGCTAAGAATATTAGGGAAAAAAACACACAAAAATATTTGAAGGGATGATGATGTATGCATGCAGATCAATAGACTATGCATACTAGGAATATGCAAATAGAAATACAAATTAGAATCGTGCTAAGATGAAATCACCACAGATGTTCATAGATATCAAAAACACTAACTTTCTTTGAAAAAAAAGACTTAATTGAAAAAAAAAACAGTGTTCTTTTCACCAATTGGAGCTAATCGTCGTTCTGCTGACTTAGTAAATACAACGTATACTTCCGTTTAAAAGTCTTAAAAGGGAGATGCTTTATGTGATAAGGTGTAGTTTCCCATAGCACTGATGCAGTATATTTGAAAGTAAACTTGCCATAATTAGTTCTTACTTGAGGTCTATAGAAATTTAGTTTAGATGTAAGTCTTGTGTTGTAATTACGTAGTAAGTACTATATATGTACTATATATCTTTATAATAAAAAATCTTGATCAATTTTTTCACTTAAAAATGCTAGATGCGCGACCAGGATTCAAGGTTGACGACACAAACTTGCTTACAAGATGTGAGTTTTTGGGTGAGATTTTTTTTTGTGAATATTTTCTGGGTTCATCATTTCCTGCTATGTTCAAAATTACCTTTAATAATTCAGGAGTGATAAAAGGCAGTAAAATATTTAATCCATATAAAACAACATTAGCGCAATTTTGGCCAGCATTAAAACCATCATCTTCATCTATAAAAGCAAACAAATAGTATGTTTACTAAGCAAGCAAAATTTTGTATTCAAACCTATAAAAATATATCAACAGTCAAACATGTTGTCTGGGATAGGTTGGGAAGACATTGGACTTTTCTGAAGCCTTTGAACGATAGCTGAAATAACTGTGTATCACAGCTGTAACAATAATTCGTAAAAGCAATGGTAGGCTCTAATTTAAGCTATATATTGCGTGAAATTTAAGGCGTTCAAAGAACTAATATTTCAAGCTATAAAGATGGTCTCCAACAACCAAATCCCCCCTCGCCACTGCATTGGTGGGCCTATATACCCGGGGGGGGGGGCCTTATATTAAGGGACGATATTCGGAGGCCATTATATTCGGCGAGTTAATACGGCAAAATTCTTACCTGAAGAGAAGTCAAAGTATTCTTTGGTTAAAATAGTTGTTAAAATTTTCATAAAAATCAACAAATCTAAAAACGTTTCTTCTTCGGCTAAAATGCTTCGATTATGTCTGCCTGTAAAAATAGAAGAATATTTCTTTCTACATTAAATCTAATAACAATTCATCGTCAGCGGCGGATTTGCAACTACTGTACAGCGCTGTTAAATCACAGGAAACAGCGCCATAAAAATATATTATGATTACCATTCATTTACCTAGACTGTGCTTGGAGTAGACTTCCATTAAACGAACACATATCTCCTGTAGTCTTCGAGAATCACCCTGAAAAATAGTATTGTACATAAATAAACTCCAACAGGGGCGGATGTACCGTGGGGGTGCACAGAGGGTTGTGCCCCCCCCCCCCCCAGTGGTGTCCAGCATCCCCCTAGAGAAGTACATGTCGAGGTTGTTATACAACATATACAACCATATACCTATTCAGGAAAAAGTTAGTTCACTAACCGTAGAAACATATCCAAGCTGGGACTCGACAACATCCAACAACAACGACAGCAATATTTCCACAGTTTCAGAACAGTTATTGTACAATTCAAACAACGGTACGCAGTGTTCGAGGACTGGCACTAGGAACGCGAACAGGAAGGACACAGTCCGTCTGTCCGTCGCCTTGGCAACACCACGAAAGCATTCCAGCAATCGCTCCACTTCGTCTTTGTAAGCTTCATGCTGACATTCTTTGCGAAACGTCGGCGCTTGTACCACCGAGAAAAATCTGGTCTTGATTGGATTTAGAATCTGGGAAGATATAGTGCTGTCTCAGTATATACTGCACACCTCTCTAATACAGGCACCTCTCTAATACAGGCACCTCTCTAATACAGACACCACTCTATTACAGACACCAGTCTATTACAGACACCTTTCTAATATGGAGATCTCTCTAATATGGAAATACAGACACCTTTCTAATACGGACATCTCTCTAATACGGACACCTCTATAATACAGACACCTCTCTTCTACGGATAGCTCTCTAATGTGGGCATCTCTCTAATATGGACACCTCTCTAATATGAACACATCTCTAATACGGACACCTCTCTAATGTGGACATCTCTCTAATATGGACACCTCTCTAATATGAACACATCTCTAATACGGACACCTCTCTTAATGTGGACATCTCTCTAATACAGACACCTCTCTTCTACGGATAGCTCTCTAATGTGGGCATCTCTCTAATACTGACACCTCTCTAATATGGACATCTCTCTAATACGGACACCTCTCTAATACGGGCACCTCTCTAATACGGACATCTCTCTAATATGGACACCTCTTTAATACGGACATCTCTCTAATACGGACATCTCTCTAATATGGACATCTCTCTAATATGAACATCTCTCTAATACGGACATCTCTCTAATACGGACATCTCTCTAATATGGACATCTCTTTAATATGGAAACCTCTCTAATACGAAGACCTCTCTAAAACGGAGACCTCTCTAATAGGGAAATCTCTCTAATATGGACATCTCTCTAATATGGACATCTCTCTAATATGGACATCTCTCTAATATGGACACTTCTCTAATACGAAGACCTCTCTAATACCGACACAACTCTAATACGGACACCTTTCTAATACAAACACCTCTAATACAAACACTTTTCTGGCCATTTCTTGAAAAATATTCTATAGCACTCTTACCTGACTGAGATACTGTTTTCTACTTAAATCATGTTCAATAGCCGAGCCAGCGATGACCAAAGCACGGGAAAGTTCTCGCTGTACGAGTGCAGGGAGATCTTTCACATAGGACGTGTTCTCTGCATAATCTTTGGCAAGTTGAGCGATGACCTCACAAGAGAGAGCCGAGTGTGCACTAAAGGTGGAACAAACAGTCAACATTATATGTAGTTGAAAAAGTTAGCTTGTGTGTGTCAAGGGCGGATCTATCGTGGGGGTAGCATCCACCTAGATAAGTTCAGCACCACCTTAAGAAAGTCTGCTGACCATATATTTTCTGCCTTTCCAATAGTGATTAGCGGAACTTCAACTGTTAGCACGTGTCGATTCCTTGAAACGATTTAATTGATTTGTGAGCTCACGAGAAAATACTCAGAATGCTTTAGTTAAATATCATGGTTAAATATGTACACATGTCGAGGTTGTTATACAGCCGTGTTTTCAAATATACAGTACTGTACTTTAACAAGCAAATTTACTGTGCTGTCCTGTTGTGCTACAGCGACTGTCCAGTCACGCATACGTGATAAAAAGTCGCTATAAACTTTATAAACAAAACATAATGTTAAACGTAACAGAACGGCGAACATGCAGATTCGGCCATCTCAAATAATGGTAATGTTGAGATAGTAGCGTTGCAGACTGCAGAGGAGAGTGGGCAGCAAGGCTCCCTCATGCACCATCCCATGGAAAACCTGCACCCCTCCTTGCAGATGAGATGAGACTAGATCCACCCCTACTAGAAGGAAAGTTTAGCATATCACTACCTTGACTTATTGGTCATCAGCGTAACAAGCAACTGAGCTGTATTCTCCAAGACACTGGACTCACTTAACCAACCATGTAGATTACTAAGAACCTTGCCAAGTACAAATCCCACAAACCACCTCGCGCTTTCACTCTCCTTTCCAAATGACGTCACCAAAGGCACGCTGACCTGACCATAGTCGGGCTCAAAAAACATGAGATAAACCTCACAAACTTTGGTTAATATCCAAACAATGTTTCCGCCCAATTCTGGGCTTAATGTAGGGCCCAGTCCTGCAGCGAGCGCCTGTTTTTCCAGGTCAGCCACTTTCATTATAGATGTAATTAATCTGGTGATAGAGTCAATCTTTCTGTTACCTGTAGGATTAAAAATAATTTCCAATTAACACCACGTAATATTAGATAGCCTGATTAGTTCTGTCTAAAGTGTAGTCTCTAAAGATCAGATAAGGGCCATCCTTTATTGATCGAGTGTTATTCTGGAGGAACCTAGATTAAACTATCTTTATTTATATTGGATAACTCTATCAATTCTGAACTGTTCTTCCTAGAGATCCAGTAAGGATCATCTCTTATTGATCCAGTGTTATTACAAGAGGAAACGTACACAAAACTAACTTTATTTATACTGGATAGCTCTATCAGTTCTAAACTGTTCTTCCTAGAGGTCTAGTAAGGATAATCTCTTATTGATCCAGTGTTACTACGGGAGGAAACCTAAACTAACCTAACTTTATTTATACTGGATAGCTCTATCAGTTCTAAACTATTCTTCCTAGAGGTCCAGCAAGGATCATCTCTTATTGATCCAGCGTTACTACAGGAGGAAACCTAAACTAAACCAACTTTATTTACACTGGATAGCCCTATCAGTTCTAAACTGTTCTTCCTAGAGGTCCAGTAAGGATCATCTCTTATACATCCAGTGTTACTACAGGAGGAAACCTACACTAAACTAACTTTATTTATACTGGATAGTCCTATCAGTTCTACACTGTTCTTCTTAGATGTCCAGTAAGGATCATCTATTATTGATCCAGTGTTACTACAGGAGGAAACCTAAACTAATCTAACTTTATTTATACTGTTCTTCCTAGATGTCCAGTAAGGGCTCTATCTTAGTGTTGCATTAGACAAGGAAAACTAAACTACAAGACTCTTAACTATACCACAGATAACTCTATCAGCTATGCCAAAAGGGCCATCCTTTATTGGAACAGGTACCCACAGGAAGAAAACCAAACTAAGTTAATCTATACTGGATATAGCTCTATCAGCTCTGTCTACATTGTTCTCGCAACTGCTCCTAGTTAGGTCTGTATAAAATTCACACTCAAGAATTTCCAACTACAAAACCCAAGTCCCAAGTACAACAGAGTTTACTGCCCTACCAATATCAGCCGTTCCAAGTGATGTCAAATATTTCACAGTGGATTCCAAATGAACATTCTCAGACTCAGCGATAGAATACATCATGATTTCGTCAGGTATCAGAGATTTTTCCCCGCTCACTTCATCACTCAGTATATAGCCAGCAATAAGGACGATCCAATGTAAATCTTCGTAGAGATTTTCCGTCTTCACTGAGTCCACAGCCAATGGTCCTTAAAACCAGACAGATGTATTCTAATATAATAATACAGTATCTTACATTGTCCAGTACTACTATCAGGGGTGGGAAAAGTATCGGAATTTGATATTCAGTCTGTGTAATTATCAGAATTAGCTATCAAAGTTTGTGTTAAAATTTCTACAAAAATGTAGATCCCCAAAAAATTCTTGGAACAAGGTTCCAAGGTTCCCACTTTTTCAACCTGTACTTCTCATAAGCAAATGAGCGGTACCTTTCTCTCTGAGTGTGCATAAATGCTCCATGAAGGTGGCAAGCTTGACTTCTAATAAATGATTGAGGAAAGGCACAGCCTCGCCAAGTACATGACGTGCTAATGTAGCTACAGACGAAAGTTGATCATCAAACTCTTCCAAATCGGTGTCTCGTAGTTCCACGATTTCCTCGAGATCCTGCACGCTCTGCGGGTTTCTTGTGCCCTCGGGTGCTGAGATGTGCGTCCTAACGTACAGGTGTAAGATCTGCAGGCAAGGACCTGATAGGTAGCCTTTGGGGAAGGCGCTGGAACTGGATACCAGGTTGACCCAAGCTACCAAGAGTTGATCGAAGGCTTCCATGTACGATGTGTCGTCACTGTGAAGCTTGAAGGAATAAGACAATTTGATTATTGATCGCAGGGGCAGATCTACCGTGGTGGTACAGGGAGATGTGCACCCCACCTAGTGGTGTCTAGCATCCCCCTAGAGAAGTCCAGCACCACCCTAAAAAAACTTGCTTGACCCCACATTTTCTGCTTTTCGACTAGCGATTATCGGAACTTCTACTGTTAGCGCGTGTCGATTTCTTGAAACGATTTAATTGAATTGTGAGCGCACGCGAAAACACTCAGAATGCTTTAGTTAAATATCATGGTTAAATATGTAAACAAAGAGTAACATCACAAACATCATATTCACCTGAGTACACAACACCAACACAGAAAAAATCATATTACTAGATTACATTGGTATCGAAGGAACCAGATTCTGTTCCGAAATATCACTTACTCGAACCGTCCTGACCGCGTAGCTCAGTTGGCAGGGCATTGGGCTAGTCTTCCAAAGGTCGTAGGTTCGATTCCCACCGTGGTCGGGCATATTTTTCAAGCTCGCCCGGTGTGGATATACACTCAGAGTAACATCACAAATATCATGTCGAGGTTGTTATACAACCATATTATCAAAAATATACTGTACTTGAACAAGCAAATTTACTGTACTGTGCTACAGCAACTGTCCAGTCACGCAAACGTGATAAAAAGCCATATAAACTTTATAAACGAAAGATAATGTAAAACGTAACAGAACGGTGAACTGTTGGGATAGTAGCGTTGCAGAGGAGAGTGGGCAGTAAGGCTCCCTCGCGCACAAGCCCATCCCCCATGGAAAACCTGCACCCCTCCTTGCAGATGAGGCTTGATCCGCCCCTGTCTAACAGACCTACCGTTACCGATTGACGAGTAAGTAAATACATTTTTACCATTTTTTAAAATATTTTGTTAATTCATACATTAAGTCCTATGATCGGTACCATCAATATAACGCCTGCATTAGTACCATACAGAAAACAAATTCAAAAAGCTGACTTACGTCCTCGTTTCTCATTGCTGTCTCCAGGAAACTTTGTGTAAGTTGAGATATAGCGTGCAGGTATGTTTGTACAAGCTCCGTGGGAAGACTGAGTACCAGTGACATTGGGAATACAGTTGTAATGCGATTGACAACAGATGCAAAACCACAAGCTAGCATACCAGATACTTGACCACTATAAGTAAATATTTCAAATGGTAAAAGGAGGCTTGGATGAAGTTTGATTAAGTCTTAGGACTGGATGAAGTTTGATTAAATTCTAGGATTGGGTGGAGTTTGATCAAGTCCTAGGACTGGATGAAATTTGAATAAATCCTAGGACTAGACGAAGTTTGATCAAGTCTTAGGACTGGATAAAGTTTGATCAAGTCATAGGACAGGATGAAGTTTGATCAAGTCCTAGGACAGGATGAAGTTTGATCAAGTCCTAGGTCAGGATGAAGTTTGATCAAGTCCTAGGACAGGATGAAGTTTGATCAAGTCCTAGGACAGGATGAAGTTTGATCAAGTCCTAGGACAGGATGAAGTTTGATCAAGTCCTAGGTCAGGATGAAGTTTGATCAAGTCCTAGGACAGGATGAAGTTTGATCAAGTCCTAGGTCAGGATGAAGTTTGATCAAGTCCTAGGACAGGATGAAGTTTGATCAAGTCCTAGGACAGGATGAAGTTTGATCAAGTCCTAGGACAGGATGAAGGTTGACCATGTACCTGTAGCGTTGCACAAGTTGCAATACTCCTTGCAAAAGACGACCAAGATACTGCACAGTTAAAGACTCATCTGAAAAAATCGTGCCAGTCAACGAAGCAAATTGCGTCAGGCATAGAAAATAACGGTGAACCAATACTTCGTTGTCATTCAAACAGGATTGAAGCTGAAATTTAAAAGATAAACATTCAGTTCTGTAGAAACTGTACACCACAGAGGTCCTACAGGCCGATCCTTTACTGGTACTACAGGAGGAGAACAGAACACCTGGAGAAAACCTACAGTGTTTTTGGTAGAGTCAATCTGAAAGCACTTTTCTTACATGCAACGGAGGTGAAATCATAATAAGATATGTAGATATTGCAGCTAGTGATGCACCGATATGGAAATTCACCGATATTCCGATAACCGATATTAATTAAAGGACCGATATTTTGCCGATACCGATGTCATTTCACAAAATTCAAAGATGACATCATGACAGTTCTACTTTACAGTTGATTTCACAAAACTTTGGCCACGCCAATTACGAGGTTGGTTGGGAATTTGGGAACTACTACTGATAAACACGAGATCATCAAGTTGAGTGGAAACCGGCCAATCAAATTCGGAATAATACAAAATGACTGAAAAACGGCAAACATTTCGCAACGAAACTTCGGAATATCACTAATTTTGTGATGCTCTTTCAAGCTGTGATGAAATGTTTGTCTAGACTTGTCTGGAACAAAATTTTGTTCATTAGGGAATAGGTCTATTGCAGCAATCAAATGCCAGCCTGTAGGCAATATACTTACGTTAAAGAAGATTTCGAGGGCATTGCCATTGACCATGGATTCCTTCCAGCTTGCCCCAGGCTTGAATAAAATCAGTGATGAAGTTTCGTTGTTCCGGGAGTGAAAAGCTCTCAAAGTTAAATTGTTGTTAAAGAAAAACGGCAATAGATTATAGCTAACTTTCAGGATTTTCGGGCATCAAAAATGCGGGGTTATACGCCGTGTTCACAATTACGCGTAGCCAGAAACGTAACTATTCTATATAGGCAATTGCTAGATAGTATACTTCAAAATAAGGTTTCGGTTTTATTTCAATTTATTTTATTAAAATAAGTTAGGGTTGGGGTTGGGGTTAGGGTTTAGTTTTGCGTTAGGATAGTTTTTTCTACGTTATAAAAACGGAAACCTTATTTTGAAGTATACTATCTAGCAATCACCATTATATATATATATATAAAAAAAATTGTCCAACTTTAAAACTTTGCTCAAGGAAAATTGGGTGTCAGATAAGTATTGCGAGGATGCCATGTAGCCCAAAATATATATTTGACTGTTTTTAGTACGCAAAACAATGTCAGGTGACTTGCACTTCAAAACTTTCTATTTAGCTCAGCTGGTGCTAGACCGCGAGAACGTTACTTAAGAAACACGATATTCCTTAACACCGGTCTGAATGTCACACGCTAACCCAAATTCCTAATTTCATTAAATTGTCGAAATTTTTAATCTTCTGAATGGAAATTAAGGGTGTGGATTTTATACATTTATTTAGACTGAAGTTAAAAATTTAATCTATTCACAATAAAAGGATATGATTTTTCGGCGTAAATTCCCAAGATAAAATAGTTTCGGTGATAGACAAAAGGTTACCCAAGACTGCGACGTGTTCTTTGGTGAATGTTGACATTGAGTTGAATGATTGTAAGGCTTGTATTGTCGTAATGAAGAACTGTTGAAGACTGCTACCCTACAATACAATACAAGCACACTCTGTGTCTAAGGGGCTGATTACATGGGGAGTTTTCAGCCCGGTTTCGTCTTGGTGTCCTAGGCTGAAATTTCAGCCCGGCCTAAGGATAAAATCCTATTAAAACACAACAAGTGATTACATGACATCAATTTCATCCCGGTTGACTGGGCTGAAAATCGTCATGTAATTGACAGGAAGTTTCAGCCCGGGTTGAAAAAAACAGCGTTTAAATGCAACCATAGTCTCGCAGAAGTCAAATAATAAACATGAACAACATTTTAAATTCTTAGAAGAAGCAGAATAAGCGAATAGCTCCATTTTCAGACTTGATCACTTCAGCCCAGGCTGACTAAAGGCCGGTTTACACGACAAGCGTTTTGGGCACGGCACCCCTGAAAATGGGCACCGTGCCAAAACCGCCACTTCGCTATTTACTCGTTTACACGACAACATTTTGTAAACACACTTTTATGATAGGCACCGTGCCCATCGGAAAACGGCACCTCTACTTTCCGTTTACGACAGTATATTTTAAAGAATAAATATGTCGGACAGAAATAGAATTATATATTTATATTTATATTTATTGGAACGAAGAAGAGTATTATATGAGCCGAAAATCGAGGGAAAAAACCAATTCAATACTAGAAAAGTACTTTAAAGCTCATATGGGCAAAAGTTATCCCGGTTAGCGATCGGGGTTAGCGGAAAGTTATCTCGGTTAGCGGTTCGACAAGTTTACAAACGAGATCTTGCCTTGGTATGAAAATAATATGAAAAGTTACACTGCGTTCATATGAGACAAAAAGTTTTCCCGTGTACCGAGATCTCGC
Organism: Paramuricea clavata; assembly: GCA_902702795.2. Lineage (NCBI taxonomy): Eukaryota > Metazoa > Cnidaria > Anthozoa > Malacalcyonacea > Plexauridae > Paramuricea > Paramuricea clavata. The sequence goes on from CACRXK020000305.1 coordinate 32,147, forward strand.
TTGTTGACAAGCCAAATCTCGGTGACCGGAATAATGTTTTTCCCATATGCATGAACACAACTTTACCGCTTAGCGGGATACTGACTTTCTGTCGTATCAGCATCTTTTCAATTCAATTGATATTCAGTGCGTGCCCATCGGAAAACGGCACCTCTATTTTCCGTTTACGATGGTATATTTTAAAGAATAAATATGCCGGCCAGAAATAGAATTATATATTTATATTTATTGGAACGAAGAAGAATATTATATGAGCCGAAAATCGAGGGAAAAACCAAATAATTCAATACTAGGAACGTACTTCAAGGGCCAGTTCATATGGGCAAAAGTTATCCTGGTTAGTGAAAAAACTTTTCGAAAAGTTTACAAGCGAGATCTCGCCTTGGTATGAAAATAATATGAAAAGTTTGTTTACACTGCGTTCATATAAGACAAAACGTTTTCCCGTGTATGTACCGAGATCTCACTTGTCAAGTGATAATGTTTTTCCCATATGAACACAACTCTAGTTCCCGCTTGGCAGGATAGCTTTCTGTCGTGTCAGTACTGACTTTTCAATTCAATTGATATTCAGTGCTATGTCACAGCCGGAAACTTTACCCGGTAAGCGGAATAACATTTCTCCATGCATGTGGACAGAACAAAAGTATATTTGGCTAGTCGAAAAGTTTTCTCGTCAACCGAAATAACCTTTGCCCATATGAACAGGCCCTTTAAGACGAAAGGAGTTGTTTTCTCGCATAAATGTTGTGCCATCTTGTATTCACCCGCCACGAATTCGAGAGGTATGGACGCATCGAACGACAGCTATTTGCTACGACCTAGTTACTGCTCTCTTCAGCGACGAACAGTGGTATAAAAATTTCCGAGTCAACTAGAGCAACATTCACATTCTGTGTTATTTAAATTTGTTTTTTAACCTTGTTTTTTTTATTTTTGGCAAGTTGTAGTTTTTCCCCGCTTGCTGCCATGTTGGAAAGAAGACAATTTGTTTTGCGCATGCTCGATGTCGAACATATTTTTTATTTTTTTCGAAATTTGGGCACGGCACCCCTTGCTAGACGTGCCGAGACTACCTCGTGAGAAAGTCTCGGCACGTTTAAATTTTGCGGCACCGGTGCCGATTATTGTCACGTTTACACGCCAAAACGCAGAGGTGCCGTGCCTAAAATTTTCGGCACGGGTGCCCATTTTTAGGGGTGCCGTGCCCAAAACACTGGTCGTGTAAACCGGCCTTAACTCATCCCGGGCTGAAATTTGTCACGTAAATGTGAAACAATTTTAGCTCAGTTAACTGGGTTGAAATTCGGCCTGGGCTGAAAACTACACATGTAATCAGTAGTGCTGTGCGCCGGAGTTGCCGGAGTTCTGCCGGAGCTCCGGCGGTTTTTCCGACGCCGGAGCAGAATTTTGTATGCCGGAGCCCGGAGCCGGAGTTACGTTTTCCCAGCTCCGGCAAAATGACAAGAAAACAATATGAAATGAGACAAATGTCAAACGATTGTTAACTGCAAACTGCCAATTGCTGTTAATGAATTCATCATAGACTCAAACTGCCACAGCCCACAGGAACAGCGTCAAAAAGCTGTAATATGATCGCAACTTACAAACGTCATGCTTTCATGAAGCCATCTGACTTAGCGCTACATACTGTAGTCTGTGTATTCATGCCTTGTAGATAACGAAAAAGTACAAAACAAATAAATATCAACCTTTTGAAAATAACAGAGTACTTTGTTTGCGTGCGAACAATTGCGCTGTGGAGTCTGAGAGTGTTAGCGTCATGCCTCGTGTCAAAGATTTTTCGAGGCTGGTTTCCATATAGATATTTTCTGCGTGGTTAAGTGTTTTCACTGTTTTGTTTCCCGAGTTATGTTATCTGATAATTAGAAAGCGCGAAAAGGGTTACTCATAATAATATTAATAAATGTTCTCTGATCGTAAAACATTTATTTAATATTTTATGATGTGGCCGGAGCCGGAGCTCAGAGCTGTAATTCGGCCGGAGTCGGAGATGAAAAACCGGAGTTTGCACAGCACTAGTAATCAGCCCTTAAAGATGTAACAATCTTGTAACTCTACAACTAATTACCATCTAACCAATGGAAAATTTTTGGTAGTGCTGTGCGCCAGAGTTCTGCTGAAGCTCCAGTGATTCAGTCAGCCGGTGCCGGAGTTGTGGTGCTTTCTCCCAGCTCAGCTGGAATGTCAAGAAATGTGACAATTTCGAAGAATTATGGTCATTGGTTACAATAATTACAATATTGATACTACCAGCTAGGAAAGGATTAAATGGAAGAAATGATAGGAATAAAGATATACCTCAAAAAGGGTCTTGCACTTGCAATGAAATTCAAAGCTCATCTTAATATCACTGGACTGACCGACAGATGAATATTCGTATAACAATGCTCTCATCATTGAACATCCTATCAATTTCTAAAACAAAATCATTTGGCTTTAAAATGGACAACTTGCATGTTAGACTAAATTTTAATCTAAGTAAAGAGAAGGGAATTAAAAACCACAGCTAAAAAGAACATAATGAAATTAGTAAAGTTGCAAAATGTTGTAAAGCTTGGAAAATATAGCCTTGCAAAGTTTGCAAATTTTGTATATGTTTGTATTACGTGTGGAAATTGTTACCATTTTTAGCTCAAAAATTGTAACAATTTCCGCACATAATACAAACATACATAAAATATGCAAACTTCTCAAGGCAATATTATCCGTATTTTACAACATTTCGTAACCAAATTTTTTCGTAACCAAAGTTATTTATGGGAATATACTTGCAAGTTGTCTATTAGCATTTCCAAATTTTCAGTGAACTTGTTTACAAAGTGTCATCCTTACCATGTTAAGATCATTGCTTGCAAACAATTGAAGAATATTTGCCATCAAATTTTGAAGTGGATTATGGCTTGCTGTGTGATCCAATGTCCCCCTCTTTAGAATTACCGCTATGCATTGCAAAGATTTTTCGATAACATACTTTTGCAGGCTAGAGAAGTAATCATTGAAACATTAGGTCTTTCAAAATTATTGGGGGGGCAGCCACCCCACTTGGCCCCTCCCCTAGTGACAGCCCACTCAAAATTATATTATATTATAGCATGATACAATAACTTACTTTTTCCGTTCACACACAAAAGCAAGAAGAAAATTCTGCCAGAAATCAATATCGGACTTATTTAAAATTGACCATTCCTTCACTATGGCCTCTTTCAACGTTGTCATGGCTTGGTAAAGGACGTAATCATTATTGCTATGTTCTAAATAAAAATGTGCTATTTAGGTAAAACAATTTATTACAAAACACCAGCCAGTGTGGAAAGTTTGTATATTTACTATTAAATTTGTTAAATTTCAGGTGTGCAATTTTCATTTCCAGTCAGGAACACCAACGAGACCGAGGGGCAAATCACTGATTTAAAACATGTTCACACTCAGAAAAATTACAAAAAAAATAAAAATTTAAAAATCAACAAAAAAATTAAAAAATCATGCCATCAAAAAAGTGCTAAAAAAAGCAAAGAGCGAGAGAAAAAGGTTTTAAAAAAAAAATTTTAAAAAAAATCTGTGGAATGGCCCTGTATATAATTTGAAGTGTCTACTCAGCCGGCAGATGGCTATTCAGTAAACTACTGGCTATATAGTGACTACAGTTAAGCCTGGTTCACATAAAATCGTTAAGCAGTTGCAGACTGTCGCAGACATGTGCCGAATTTTTATATGAATGACCTGCGACGGATCGGGAAAGTTGAACCAAGTTCAACTTTCCCGATCTGTCGCCGATCCGGTCTCAGGCAGTCTGCGCGAATCTGCATTTGTGTTCATATAAAAATTCGGCACATGTCTGCGACTGCTTAACGATTTTATGTGAACCAGGCTTTACATATAAAAACTTTTGTTTGCGCCAATTTTTACTGAGCTTGTCATTAGCTTATACAGTAAAGGTGCTGCGTGCGGAAAGTGAAACCAAGTCCGGGCCGGGATGTGTTTTGTCTGACTTAGCATATATTTTCTTAAAATTTTTTCCACTTTTCCCCCCTCCTTTTCTTACTAAATGGGGTTTGATAAAGGAGTTTGATATCAATTGGGATGCAAGTTCTGTTTCAGACTCCTGTCACAAGTACTAATTATTTTGTTAGTTTTTATTGTTCTAGTGTCAGTTGTAATTGTAAATTTTTTCTTGTAAATGTGACAAATTCATTAAACTAAACTAAACTACTCTCAAAAGGTTAGGTTAGGGTTAGAGAAGGGTTTGGGGGTAGGGATCGGTTTATCTTATAAAAATTCAACTTTAACTATAGTCACTATATAGCCGGCAGTTTACTAAATAGCCAGCTGTATAGACACTTCGTATATACAATTTGTATACAGCTATTTCAATTAAGGTTGTCCGCGAGCAAAGCGGAAAAGTCGAATACGAGCACGAAAAGGCTGAAGGGAATCGCTAACAAATTAATGAATTTTCAAAGCAATTCCCAGCAGCCTTTCGCGCTCGTACTCGACTTTTCCGCTTTGCTCATGGACAACCTTAATTGAAATAGCTGTATATGGAAAATGGAATGGCCCTGTAGGTTGTATATATTTATATAATTTCTTACGAAAAATTTCTTGGCAAAACTTGTATGGACAACTTTGTGCTTTGAAATTGAGGAACACACGTTCAGCTGCGTGTCTCTGTTCTACAGTCACTGAGTGAGATGCCTAGAAAATGAGAAAACTATGTATAGACATATAGTCAAATAGTGTCTCAAATTTTCAGCTTCATAGAAGGTTATATTAAAATGTATGAAACTTCAATACGAGACAACACCTGACAAAATACTTACGAATAAAAGATGTGCGGCATATTCTAGTTCTTGTAGTTTCGGGTTCATTGTTAAAATTGCTTAAAATTCGTCACACGAGGGCTTCACAGTTCACATTTCAACAACTTTTTTTGACAATTAAGCCGCCATCTTGAAAATATCACCCCGACCAGCGGTGTGTTTGACGGCGCACACGAGCCTGCAATACTTCATCTTGACAGAATATAGTGATCCTACCCTGCGACCAGACTCGTCAGAGCCGATTGAATTGGTATATAGAGTCTGCGCAATTCCGTGAAAAAACAATGTTTTGAGCAGAACAAGAATTTTAAACCATCACGTATACAAGAAATTCATTTTATTTGTTTCCACAACTAATTTTCTAAGTAATACCGTACTTTTCTATCAGTGTATGTGTGCATTATTTTACAGACAAATTTGGTTAACGAGTGGTCAGTCATATCTGTCTATTCATACAACACAAAAAATTGTTACAAATAAATTAACTTACAGAATATACGACATATAAAATACTGGTACTTTAACTGGTTACTATGCCATTGTGTAGACTTTCGCAAAGTACTTGTCAAATGGAAAATTTCTGAGGCGGACTTTGCCCAAGTCTGTGTTGTAGCCGAAACACTTTAGCAATCCAGTCAGTAAATGCATACATAGATCAGAGTTTTAAAGAAATGCATCAACATGTCACGACTTTGTCTGAAACCTGCAGACTAAGCCGCCTAAAAACCGACCTACACATAGAGGCCATCACTGGCATCAGACCAACAAGACTTCACACTATGAATGGTATACTATATTTATTATAGTAACGGCTCTGAATATTGGTACATTCCTTTTCTGTAAAAACTTTCGACGTGCAGCGCTATACTGACTTTAACCTGACATTTTTGGTCAGTTGACACTATGGTTTTGACTCAAAACATACTTCGAAGAGAAACTGTCATAAAATATCATGGAATTTTGGTCTTAGGAATTATCTACATGAATTGATAATTCATCTTTAGTTACCTTTCGCAAACAAACTTAAAATCTTACAATCTGTCAACAAGATGTGTTCGCAACAAGCTTGTAGCAAGCTTGTCAACAAGTCCTAACAATGCTGTTATTTTATCAAGTTGCTACAAGGTTGTCAGTCACAACTTGTTGACAAATTGTTGAATTGCAGGACGGTAACAAGTCTGCATGTTGAGCTCAACAACCTTGTAGCAAGTTGTCAACAAGTCGTTGACAACTTGTCAAGAAGCTGGGAACAAGCCATAGAAATAATAGATATAGAATGCGTAACTCCTATCTTTTCTCAGTGAAAAATTTGTCTCCACAAAATGGCGGATTTATAAGGGCACGCATGAGAAAAAGTGGAGACATGATTCGTGATCAAGTACGCATTCTATATCTATTATTTCTATGGAACAAGCAGTGCGAACACATCCTGTCGACAAGTTGTTGGAACAGCATTGTTACAACTTGTGCGTTTTTATGTGTGTAGCAAGGATGTTAGTGAACGGATCATCTTTTTCAAAGAAACCTTAAACTTATAAACTACAGTACCTTATTAAACATGGCAAGAACCGGCTTGTATTTTAGACCTACAGTTATACGACACAAATTTTACGATTCAAAAGACGCGATGAATAATACGAACAATTTACGTTAATCACGATTATCTAATACTAAATCTATCGTTACGTTGTATGATTGTTTTAACTACGTTTTGATTTTAGTAAATGCGTAATTGTATATGCTCTTGAAGTATTCTGTGGGCTAATTTTCCTAATGCCCTTCGTGCAGACTTGGAGACTGTATTTTTTGAAGTAAGTAAAAAAGCTATCGAAAATTTTGTTTGATTTCAGGTTTAAATTTTGAATGCTTAAATTGTTCTATCGTAAAGTTACACAAATAACGTTTCGTTATACAGGGTCAAGAGGGGTAGCGGACAAGGGGAGAGGGGGAGGGGTAAAAGAGGGGGGAATGGGTCAATGAGAGTGTGAATGGAAGGGGTAATTTTCCCCTGGGTTATTGAAATGTCAGGGAGCCCAATTTCAGAGGGAAAAAATGAACGGAGGGAAATTTTGACATCGTACAAACTTTACGATAAAAAGTACTGCCTTCAAAATTCAACAGGAAATTGCAGTATCTAATGTTTGGGCCTGTATGGCTCCATTATAGATTTGGCCTTCCAGATTTTCTGAGCTGCCTTAAAATACATAAGAAAAGTGTTCCAATATGCCCTTGCATAAGATTTTTTCCACCCATGACATAAATGTTAATATAAAAAACAGCAAATGAACGAAAGGAATGGAGTGCAGTAAGAATTTCAAAACAACATTCAATTTCAAAAAATCCCGAGTATTTTTACTCAAAAATTTGAGTCAGAGTAAATGCATTAGCAAAAGCTCAAGTTTTTGAAAACGCTTTTGTGATGAATGAATGTGAAAATTTCACGCCGTATAACAGCACTTTTTTACACTATCAAAGTTTCTGTGATCACAGTAGGAATTTTGCATAGTTAAATTCTAAGTTTTGAAGGATTGTGTACGAAATGTTTGAGGAAGGCGATCAGATCAAGGGTTGGAATAAAATGCGGATACGGACGGACACGGGCGGACAAAAGGAATAAAATACAATGATGCGGACAAAAACAATAAAATGCGGACGGCGTAATGAAATGCATAATAAAATTCTTTAATGAAAACATTAAAATAAAAAAATAACATTAACGTCAAAGCATCGACGGCACAAAGTGCCTCCATCATATTTAAAGCCAACTACTCAAGAATATGATTCCTAAAAGCGCAGTGTTAAACAGTCAGTCAGTTCCTTCAAACATTCTTACAAATCCTTCAAAACTTAGAATTTAATTATGCAAAATCTCTACTGTGATCACAGCAATTTGATAATGTAAACCAGCGTTTATGGAAGTGTTATGCAAAGGCATATCAACAAATTTCTACGCATTCTCATCAAATATTCGGCCTCATTACATTATGTATTACAGTCCGCATTCATGAATCTCAATGAACACATTATTTACTAAAACAATGGCTGGTTACCCGGTACGGGTGCCCCAAACGGGTCATTCACTACCGGAACTCTTTGCTGGGGAAACAAATTAGCCTGCATTGCAGGTTGTTGCATCATGGGCTGCTGCCCGTAAGCCATTGGTTGTGGATATATGCCAGGCTGGACATACGGGGGGCGTACAATGGGTTGGGTTTGCATTCCAACTGGTGGCAAGGTTGGACCAAGGCTGGAACCCATTTGAAAGTGTGCTCCCCCCGTTTTTACCGTTGGTTTTGGCGGCGTCCATTGATGCCCTCTTCCCATTGAACCTGGCGGAGGTCTGATACCAGAGACATTTAGATTGTCTAGAAAATGAAGAAGATTATTAGATCGTTCATATTTTATACTGGGTTAAGCTTGCTACTGTAGGTCGAGAGTAGGGCATGCCTGTTGATTTTATTTTTGTGGAGACAATCTTCAGTATTGGGTATTAGTATTTTTGCACAAGTGAATATAACAAATCCTACAAGTTGATTGGTCAAATTTGACGTATTAAGCTGTTATATTCACCTGCAGGTGAATATAACAAAACCGAAATTTTCAAAATGGTTAGCCGTTTTGTGGACGTTATATTGATTATGATATATGATATATCGAAGCGAAATTAAAATAAATTCAATCCCAAAAAACACAAAAATACTAAAACAATTATTCGTCTCAGGCTCGGTGATTATCGGGGAATATTCACCTCGACTTCGTCTCGGCGAATATTCCCCGATAATCACCTCGCCTTCGGTGAATAATTGTTAAATATTCACCTACAGGTGAATATACCGAATGGTGGCTAGCCATTTTGTGGAAGTTACTGATAAATAAATAAGCGAAATTAAAATAAATTTAGTCCCAAAAAAACAAAAAGACTTGTGTAAAACAAATTTGTTCTCGCTGAAGCCTGAAAACATGTTGCGGCTGCGCAGACGTACACTTATTCACGCAAGATTTGCACCGCATGCGCCAGACAGCATTAGCATATTTATATACAAGAAACGTTTCGATGCAACTTTGAATTGTTGGCAATGATGACATCGCAGGGGTCCTGAAAACAGTTGACATGTGAACTGTCTGGTGACTTTGACCCGGTAGTCTCCAGTACTTCGTGTAGCTTGAGAGATTGACCTTGAGTCATTGAACACTGGGATTGCGAACGCCTGAGCCAACACAGCCTGTACGCAGGCTAGCTGTCCCTCACCCTCAGACAGCCTGTACGCAGGCTAACATATGTGTTATTGAGAACTGAGAGTCCCATGGTGGTCAGTGTGCTTTCCACCATTGTGACTGGATTCTGATTTCTACAGTTGTCAGATTATAATTTCGCCTCACTTGTAGCCTGCGCGCAGTCTTATGACTGAGGGCAGTGATTTCAAGTAACGATCCCCGATAATCGCTCGGGCAAATAATTGTTAAATATTTTGACAATTAGTTTGGCAATCCACACAACCAAAGAAAACAATGCTGCTTGTTTTTTTTTTTAAACAGTGCTTCGAACATTGCTAAAACGTTGGACAAAACAAGTGCTTGGGCCAAAAAAAAATATGTGGGTTTCCCATTTCTTCTTGTAAAAACGTAGGTAGGGTAGGTCGGTTTTAACTTTTTTAATTTTTCTAACAACCGGACGCCATTTTGTTTAGTCAGTGCTTCCACATCCAAAGATAAATTTCCCTAATATTGCCTCAAATTTCCATTTTCCACAAACGTTTTCCTCTAAGTGGAAACACTTACAAGCATGATCCAATAAAAAAGTTTAGGGTCGGGATTTCGGCATCCAAAAGCTAGGCAGGGTCGGGACAAATTTTGGCCTTGCTAACCGTTCGTGTCTATTTCAAATGAGATCTTGGCAAGAAACTGACTCATATGCTCAAAATAAAAAACTCCAGGAGAGTTCACTGGATTTCTTTTAAAGTACAAAGGTACTTTGGCCTTCTCTTCTGTGTGGTTATAATACTCACCTATAGACATGGCGACTTTATTAAGACTGGTGTCCAGGTTTCCCTTATCCACATTACTTTGTGTCTGGTCTACGAGCTGCGGCTGTTGTTTATTCATTGGTTGAAGAATTTCACTTGGACCTCCAGATAGTAAGTTGCCACCAAACAGATTAACACCACCTTGCGCTACACATAAAACAACATTATGGTTATACCGTAAACCCTGGGCTTATATTCGTTTCGTAAGAATTTTGGACGGCCTTACACATGGAGGCAAAAATACGGGGGCGGCTTATATACAATATCCACCTTACCAGATTGATTCGGTCCTGGACTCCATGGACTGGGCTGAGCCGAACTAAATCCACCTGCATTGACAGGCTGTCCACCGGACGGAGGAAATGCAGAACTGTGCCCGAAATCTGGAGTGAACGTTTCGACAGGCTGCAAAAAATATCAAGAGAAATACGTCACAGACCTCATATATTCAGGAAATGTTGGCTCAAAAAATCAGGTCGAGAAAGTTTTGCCGACTTAAGAAAGTAGGTCGGGAACAGGTAGAGTACTAACTAAACTATACTAACACTGGATCATGAGGATATTGTTCCTACTGGACCTCTAGAGAGAACAGTTAAAAACTGATTGAGCTATCCACTATAAACAAAGTTATATTAGTTTAGTTTGAGTTTCCTCCCGTAGTAATACTGGATCAATGAGATGATCCTTACTGGACTTCTAAGAGATGATCCTTACTGGATCTCTACGAAGAACAGTTTAGAACTGTAAAGCTATACAATATAAATAAAGTTAGTTTCGTTTAGGTTTCCTGCTGTAGTGACACTGGATCAATAAGAGATGATCCTCACTGGACCTCTAGAGAGAACAGTTAAAAACTCTGATTGAGCTATCCACTTCCAAATAAAGTTAGTTTAGGTTAGGTTTCCTCCCGTAGTAATACTGGATCAATGAGATGATCCTTACTGGACCTCTAAGAAATGATCCTTACTGGATCTCCACGAAGAACAGTTTAGAACTGTAAAGCTATACAATATAAATAAAGTTAGTTTAGTTTAGTTTAGGTTAACAGTATACTAAAACTGTCTGTACCACCAGTGTTGGTAGTACCAATGTGAAAATGCTGTGCTGAGTGGTTATATTACTACCTTAAAAAATAAGCAGAAACTCGACGTTTCGAGCGAAGGCCCTAACTCTTGACGAAGGGTCTTCGCTCGAAACGTCGAGTTTCTGCTTATTTTTTTAAGGTAGTAATATAACCACTCAGCACAGCATTTTTAGTTTAGGTTTCCTGTTGTAGTGACACTGGATCAATAAGAGATGATCCTTACTGGACCTCTAGAGAGAACAGTTTAGAACTGATAGAGCTATCCAGTATAAATAAAGTTAGTTTAGTTTAGGTTTCCTCCTGTAGTAACACTGGATCAATAAGGGATGATCCTTACTGGACCTCTAAGAAGAACAATTTAGAACTGATAGAGCTATCCAGTATAAATAAAGTTAGGTTAGTTTAGGTTTCCCCTGTAGTAACACTAGATCAATAAGAGATGATCCTTACTGAATCTCTAAGGAGAACAGTTTAGAGCTATCTATGCAGTATTAATAAAGTTATGGTGTTCTCTACAAACACAACACTATAACATCTTATTCTTTACATATACAACTTACTTTAGGTGCTGAAAAGACTTGGTGTAATGCAAGTAAATCATTGTTGTTGTTTGTGTTTTGGCTTTGTATGTGATTCACAGCAGTGTTTGCTTCAAATGCTGTACTCCATGCATCCTGTCTACTGGATGGCGTTTGTCTGGTGGGTGCTGCCTGTAGCACCACCTCCTGCTGTTTCCTTACTTCCTAAACATAAAGTTTAGAAAAGATTAGAGCATGTCGGGTACACGTAGAACAGTGCCAGTGACAGACATTAAAGGGGCAGTGTCACGGTTCTACAGCGCATCCAAAATATGCGCGCACTTGAAAAACTGTCTGCCAACAATGAACGACTTGCGCTTTAGACTAAATTTTAATCTAAGTAAGAACAACGAAATCTATCACCACAGCTAGAAAGAGCGTCCTGGAATTAGTAATATTACAAAGTTTGGTTGCGAAATGTTGTAAAATACGGAAAATATAGCCCTTCAAAGTTGGCAAATTTGTATACTTTTGTATTACGTGCGTGAATTGGTAACTAAATTAGTTACCAATTTCCGCACGTGATAGAAATGTGACAAATTCGCCAACTTCGCAGGGCTATATTTTCCGTATTTTACAGCATTTCGCAACCAAACTTTGCAGATTTTCTAATTTTGATAACTTCTTTCCAAAAATATCCTTTGTTATTCCCAGATTAAAAATTTTTCTAAAGCGCAAGTCGTCCATTAAGCCAGTATTCCACTTCAATCGTATTGTCCGAAACGTAGCGTATTTCTTTGTTTTCTGACCACTAGAGTGGAACTAATGACTTCGACACCAAAGAAAATGCCACGGTACGTTACGATACGGTGGAGTGGAAAACAGGCTTTAATCAAGTTAGGAGTGAAATACGATACACTATTTAATCCCTTCGTTATTCAGGACATCCTTGCTTTGTTTTAAAAATTGGAGGCTGCTGCATCTTTTCCAATCATGTAGCATTAGCTTTAAACGTTTCGCCGTTTGCGACGTTTATTTTAGCCAATCAGCGTCGTGACACTGCCCCTTTAAGGGAGGGGGGGGGGGACTGCAACTATTTTCACACAGAGTCCATTTCATAAAATGTGCTCTTCCATGGAGCCGTGCACACTAAAATATCTAGTACTACATAGTATTATTACAATTACACCTACAACTTACTAATATTATTCACAATACTAAAGATAGAAAAAAATCAGGATTGTCTAATTTTGTTTTTGAAATTTCGAGCGGATGTAGCATTTACAGCTTCGACAGGTATAGGCTATTCTACAAGACGGTTCCTCTACACGTAAAACGTTTCTTACATGACTCAAGTCAAAGGTCTTGGGACAAAAAGCTTCGACTCTGAGTTACGCAAATTGTAGTTGTGCATTACATTAGTTGGTATGTTTCAGAACCATCCTCAGAGATACGAAAAACTAGTTTCATATTAATCTGACACTGCAATCGAGCAACGAAAAATTCGTTGGCTCGAGCGGGATTTGAACTCGCATCTTCGGGTATCTATAGACCGCCGCTCTACCTATTGAGCTATCGAGTCAACAGGGATTGGTAGCGATCTTATCCAATTTACTGTAAGTGCACGAAATATTTTCGTGACGACTTAACGCTTGTCTTGAGGGCGCGCAGTGTTTCAATTCTATTTCAGAACAGATTAATATTTTGCAGTGTCAGATTAATATGAAATTAGTTTTTCGTATCTCTGAGGATGGTTCTGAAATAGAATTGAAACACTGCGCGTCCTCCAAGACAAGCGTTAAGTCGTCGCGAAAATATTTCGTGCACTTACAGTAAATTGGATAAGACTCGCTACCAATCCCTGTTGACTCGATAGCTCAATAGGTAGAGCGGCGGTCTAGATACCCGAAGATGCGAGTTCAAATCCCGCTGGAGCCAACGAATTTTTCGTTGCTCGATTGCAGTGTCAGATTAATATGAAACTAGTTTTTTAGTTGGTATGAATTTGCTTGAAAGATAGTCGGGCACCATTTTGTTAATCGTTTTTACATTAAGATCTCAAATTGCTGTGAACGTCTTTTCTATATATAGGTTATCCTAGTTTAGCGAGAGTTCAAAATCTCAGCTGATCAAAATATCTCAGTTGTCAAGTGTTCCATTCTACTTTTGCACATAATTTGCGAACGTATATATATTAGACAACTTAAAGTTTGTTCGTTCATTGCAACCAGGTATATCAATTATGTTTCGCTCGCTACTCTGGTTCCTACTTCGACTATTGTTCAGAAGTTTGGGATGTATTGGGTGAAATACAATCAAAACGACTACAAAAGCTCCAAAACAGAGCTGCTCAAATTATTTCAAATATGAGCAATGACGTAGATCACACTATTGCTTTGTGTGCCTTGGGCTGGGAACCACTTGATATTATGAGGAAAAAGGCAAAAGCAAAAATGATGTACAAAACTCTAAATAAAACAGGCCCTGAATCTCTCACAAACCTCTTTCGTTACAAAAATGAGATAACAGATTATAAACTTCGAAATATTTCATCTGGTCTTTGTCTACCACAACCACGCACCAATAGCATGAAAAATAGTTTCATGTATGATGGTGCTAAACTATGGAACTCTATCCCAAATGAAATCAGGGAAAGTCAATCCCTGTCAAGCTTTCAAAAGAAAATTGCTGCACATATTTTCTAAGACTACTTGTTCTACTACTTGTAAATAATTATTCTACCATTCCTACTATCTAGCTAATTTGTACTTCTTGTTACTATACCTCATATTTGTAAATAACTATATTTATGTAATATTTCGCTTATACTACTGTAATTTTTCTTATGCATGACAGGCCCCCTATGGAAATTGATAGGGTTAGCGTGGGTAAATAAAGCTTTCTATCTATCTATCCAAATAAATGATTACAAAGCCCAGTCGAATTGTAATCAAGACCCAACGTTTCGACACTCCAGTCTAGTGTCTTCATCAGGGGTGATCTAAAATTGCAATCGTGGCTTCTTAAATACCCAAGGGATGACGTCACCTGCCAATGAGATGTATGTATTCCTCTGGCAAATAGGCACTGTCATCCCTATTCAAAGCATGATTGCTCATGTTTGGGTTTTTTTGTGTTTTTGAACGAAAACATTATAACATATTGATTTAGCAAGATCAGATCTTATTCACAGGTACTCAACTGGTAGCCTTTTGGGCGACTAAAATTTTTTTTAAATTTCAACCCCTGGAGCAAATCGACATTCTACCTTGAATGAATTTAATCTATGTTCTTCTTCTTTGATCAATTCTTCCTTCTTGTAGTCCTCGAATTTGATTGGATTGTTTAAACTTTCTGTCGTTAATTGAGGCACGTTGATTGGCTGCAAATTGGGACGTCTAAATGCAACGAGAAACAACGAGTAACATGTGGTTTTGGAATGTACTCTCAAAATTTTATTTTACACCGGGTCCCCCAAAAAAACTTGACATTGTTTGATTTCATTTAACGTAAAAGCTATAAAAGCTGTCACAATGAAATAAAGATCACTGCCTTCAGAAAAGACTAACTTAGATTTTGATATATAACACTTCAATTTACATGCACAATTGAGCGAGATATAACCAAAATAAAAATATTTATTATTTAACAAGTATAACTACATCGATAATTATAAGGTTGTTCTATGCTAATTTTTGGCATTTTCAAAAACAGTAGTTCAACGTTCAAACATCAACAGCGCAGTCAATATTGCATGTAAATTCAAGTGTTACATATCAAAATCTAAGTTAGTCGTTTCTGTATGCAATGATCTTTATTTCATTGCGATAGCTTTTATAGCTTTTACGTTACATGAAATTAAACAGTGTCCATCACAAGACGCCTAAAATTGCAAGTGTTAAACAGGTTTTAAACATTATCCATTCTTACTTGGAAGATGCAACGGGAACCTTCCCCTTTTCAAGAGACTGGTAATGACTTTCTAACGCTTCCATAAGACTGCTCGGAGCCTGAAAAGAAAACAACACATTTTAACCTAACATTAAAAGCACAGTAATTTTAAAACAAGGCAATTCTATTTTTTTTTTTAAAAAATAAAATTTTTAATTAAAGTGCCTATGCAAGAATTTTTTATGATTGAATTGCAAAGTTCATTTAAAGTCATATGTAACTTTTTTCCTAAAACTTTGTCGTATTTCCTGTATATCAAGATATTTGACTTTGTTTGGCATGCAAATGTGACTTAAATGACGTTATGAGTTCTTAGAAAGATAACGCTTCCTTGCCAAACATGTGATAATTCCACTGACATTGAATGTTATATACTTTAAGAACTATATTTCGTCTGCAAATTTAAGTTAATGACAATTTTATCAAGCTAAAAACAGTCTTCTGTGACGTCATTTAAGTCATATTTGCATGCAAGACGTCATTTAAGTCATATTTCCAATATCTTGATCTACAGGAAAGATAACAAAGTTTAATTAAAAAAAAGTTGCATTATGATTTTAAATAAACTTTGCAATTCAATCATAAAAAATTCTAGCATAGGCACTTTAAAATTTAGTCACTTCATTTACCTTGGTGAGATCAGGGATGTCTGATGGGTTAATTCCAACATCCTAGATGTAATATACATATATTCAATGATTTAAATAGAGAACAATTTAGCATGAAATGGAAGGACAAAAATGATTAACTATTTAAACACGACAATTCTGAAATTATTCTTGTATATTATTCTCACGTTCTGTTAAACAAAACTGTGACAATCTGTTTCTTCCTTTCTACCTATCCTTGCTCTGCATGACAGAAAACATTCCTATGGTTTCCTATTTTAAAATGCTATTAAAAAGATAAATAGAAAACTAAAATGCCATCTATTGCAAAGATATCTCATTCCTCAAGTACCATATAGTATGTGTTCATCATATACCTAATCCAAAATATTTCTTAAAACGCGATGCGTTCTCACAACAAAACTTAAATATAACATTTGGATCTTTTTAAAAGCAAATCAGCCACGTACATAATTTGTTACTTTGTCTTTAACTTTAGACTTTTTCGTGGAAAGTTTAAATTTTTACTGCTTTATAACTTTGTAATGATTGCCTGAAATTTATATGTACATGTAATCCAATTTATCATTAAACATGCTTCATTAACAATTAAAAAACAGTAGTTTTATATGTGATAAAAAATCATGTTAATTTACATAAACTTTAGCTTTGATTTTCTCGGTTTTTATAGACAATGTTTATTTTGAACTCATAAGATGGGTCGTTTTTAGGCCATTCAAAACACTTGCATGGCATTTCGTGTGCTTTGTCAGATATAAAACACTCGGCATTTTATATATATACAGGTATATTAACACTCGGTGTTTTATATCATTCTGATAAAGCACTTTTGCTTGTGTTTTAAACAGTACATAATAACATATCATTTACAAGTTTAAGATAAATATGTAGGCAGTAACCTATTTGGGTATTTTAATCGTGTTAATTTCTTGAAGCAAAATCTTAGGCTATTTATATTATAGTAATTTAGTATATTTAATTAATTTAGTAATTATTTTAAAATTATACATTTATTTATATTTATTAATTTACTGATATTTTATTTATTTATTTAATTCGCAGTTACCTTTGATCTCTGTCCATAAAGCGTAAAGAGTTCTGTCAATCTATAGTCCTATCACGACAACCAACAAGACACGTGATAAAATATTATCTGACTGTACACAATTAATTTCACGAAATTGTTTTTGAAATATACGGAAAAATATCATGCCTCAATGTTTGTGTATTTAAATATTGCCAAAAAATCGGCTCATAAGACATAACAATTATACCTTCTGACTTTATGTCATAAACCCATGCATGAAAAAACAATCATAACTTCATTAACAAATCTATACAGGCTTTTGGCCCCACTATATGTTTTGTAATGTATTGTAGTATTGCAAGTTTCAGATTGTTATACTAGATAAAATGATTATCCTATCGTTTTAATCCATTCATATTTGAATTATCAAAATAAGCATCAAATATAAATGGGGGCATTTTTTTGAGACAGCCTGTATATAGTCTACCGACGGCATGAACTCTAAGACTGAGCTAACGTATACTGTAATTTGTATCTGAAAGCTGAATCTGTTTCTTCTAAGCGTACTGAACTAATGCTCATTGCAACAACCTACGCTAACAAGGGGCAGCTGTGAAAAATGCAACTATCGACCATCTGGCAGTTATCGAACCTGCGGCCCTGCGATTCTGGTGCAGCGCTCTAAACAACTGAGCTACAGAGAGGCAGTTGTCGAGCAGCGAGCTCTAACCACAAGTTCATGTACAAATTACCTTAGAGCTTCACGACGGTCTCTCTGTAGCTCAGTTGTTAACAGACTATGTACAATGAGAATATAAAGGATATTGTAGTACAAGAAGAAGCCATTCATTTCCTACCTCAGCCACTTTGAGGAATTCTTTCACACTATCCATTCTTGATAGAAACTTTTTGTAGATTTCCAAAGCTTCTTTGCAGCTTTTCTTATTCATTTCAAAAAATTTTTCTACAGGTCATACAGAACATTCCAGCTTATAACATGTCTTTAATATTGTACAGTAGATTTCTTGATGGCAAAATGGTTTACAGTGGTTTAATCAGTGGTCGACACTTCACAAAATATTGGGGGAGGAGGCGACATTTTCAACGTGTATGCCAAAGGGGTTTTGGTGTCCGTTTAAGGCTCTAAGTTATGCAAATGTTTAGCGTTAGGGTGGGGTGTGTAGTAGTCAGTGTATATAAACATATACTTTAATATCAAACAACAATATAAACATTACATGAACAATAAACACGAATCAAATATGGTTTTTCTTCTACGACATTATCCTATAAACTAGCGGCCATTGAGAGTCCATATGCTCTCTACCTGTTCGCAGGTTGTACCTCCCTAAAATCCTACTACATTCCATTCCTTTTTAAAAAAAGAGAACATATGTTTGGTAATATAAACGTATTTAGCTAACAAGGAAGACACTTGTTCTTATAACAAACACAAAGTAATTGTAAATCTTCAAGTTGCTTTTGAGCGTTCTGTCCAATCTTATACTTATCGTCTAACTCAATAGAACATAACACTCTATTTGACTGTACAAGTTCAGTAGCAGGTGCATCTTCTACTTTAACTTGTCTCAGGGCTTTGTTCCACTTTGTCTTCTTCGACTTTCTATCCCAAAGTTGTATATCGTACACGTCTTCGTCTTCGTAGTAGCTGACGATTCTTCCTATACCATAGCGTCCTCCTAGACGGTCTAAATGGTATTTCACTGGTTGACTGGCATCCAACAGTTTCAGAGAGTTTTTTCCACCGGTTGCGTCAGGCATTTCAAACTGTATCGATGGTGTATGAATCAGCAACTGACAAATTCCACCAATGCTTTGAAGAATCTTTTTGAACTCGGGATTTTTTGTGTAAAGGTATTTGCACGCTTCTCCGGTTGATGACTTATAGTCTTTTTGTGATTTTAACCAAGCATGCAGTTCTTCGATCATGATTCTTATGTCGTCATCAAAAAAGTCTCCAAACTTTTCGTAGACAATAAACGAACCATTCTCAAACTGCGGGTTGCGATGGGATTGTGAGATTTCGGTCGGGGTGTCCTCTTCTTCGTTTGGATTGGTTTGTTCGGGGTTAGATTCGTTGACTGACCAGGGTTCAACTTTGATCAATTTGTCCACAAGACAAGGGGTCACTTGTAGACCATGTTCCGTTTTCTTTTTAATCATTAAACAAGGGGCACCCCAGGGAGATGTTGATGGTTCTAAAATGTTTTGTTCAACCATTTTTTGAATTTCTCGTTTGATAAGCTGTAATTGAACAGGAGAGTGGGAATATGGCGTTGAGTATTGGGGTTTAGCATCACCAGTCTCAATACTGTGTTCGACATGGTTAACTCCGCGAAATGGAGCTCCTGGTAACATAAAAACATGGGCGTGTTCGCGAATAAGAGACTCAAGTTCAGTTTTTTGTGTAGTGGTGAGATTGCAATTGTCATGCAAATGGATGGCTTCAACAACCATATCTTTGTAATCTTCAGAGAATGGATCCAACGTGGTGTCACTTAAAGGAGGTAAATCACGGCTCTCATCACTCAATATCAAATGATTTGCACAGTAAAGGTTAGTTAATTGACTAAAACTTGGTTCACTGTTTTTACGAAATGCACTATTCATCTCTTTCTGGGCATGGAGTGGGTTAAAACTTTGAAATGGATGGGGTAAAGTATCATGACAAACTTTTGCTTGCTTGTGTTGAGCTTTACGGTAAAGGTTTTGATGTAATTGTACTTGCTGAAGTTGTTCAACAGCTTCACAAGCCATATCTGAGGCTGTTTCGGATGCTGCTTGTGAGAAGTCAGCTTTGTGTTCATCAGTCATTGGTGTGATGTCGGCAATCACACCAACAGGTAAAGTCTCGGTATGCTTGCTTTGGTTATATACAGCAAGGTTGACATAAAACTTCTGCTCTGGTTCAATTTCTACATTGTTGGATTCTTCAAGAAACTTGCTGCTACTGCATTTAACATTGACAAAAGTGGTCTTAAATGCATTAGTCTCATGCTGTATTTGATCAAGGTTAATCGGACCAGGAATAACATGTGCATATGTGGTGGTAAAAAGAGGGCTAGCTTCAATCCAACTTCGATTACCCAATGACTGTATTGTGTCGGCTATCATACTAGACAAGGCAGGTGAAAGGATCATACTGCCAATAGTAGCAACAATTACACAGACTTTGATAATGTTAATCCCAGGTGATAGTTTTTGAGGGGTTTCTACTACTGTACTCAAGGATACGACATTGGTTTCGACTCTTCCAGAAGGACGGACAGGAGGTTCCCGTGGGCACTTTATAGCAAATTTCATTTGGGGATGTGTAAAACTTACAATTCGTTCTTGGTGTTTAACAATTGCATCTGTGGATTCCAAATGATTGTTACCAAACAAAACATGCCAAGCTAACTTGGGTACAACCAACATGGTATGTACTGAAGATTTCCCAGGGCCCCAGGTAATAGGAATATCTTGTAGGGCAATCCCTTGTAAAACAGCATCTTCATTAGCAACATTAATTGCAACTGGCTTGGTAAGCTTAGTCATTTTCAAGTCTGGATGCATTTGTTGGACACGTTCAGCATGGATCAAACTACAAAGCGACACTGAGCAACAACTATCAAGAGGCAGCGAAAGTTCAACACCGGCTGATTTTACTTTCGCCCACATTATATACTTCTTGCTCAAGTCAGGAATTTCAACAGAATCAGCTGCAACGGATGGCATGCCAAATAGGGGATAATCACTGGCTGGTGGGTTATTGTCAGCAGGGGTGGTGGGTGGGGTAGGGGGTTTTGGATTTGGAAGTACAGTTTCCAATTTAGAGCAAAGACTATCAAATTGTGCCTGAAACTTACTTGATAGCTTTTCTTCCAGTTGACTTTGTGTAGGCAACTTATCTTCTTTGTGCAACAGTTGTTTACATCCCTTCTTTTTGCAAACCAGACACACATGTTGTCGATGAAACTTGCATTGATTATCAGGAAGTAAGCAGCGAGGAACAGCCCGTTGATTCCACTGGAGGCACACTTCGGTTTGACTGGTAGTATTTCCACAAAATGTTTGTTTTCGTTCTTGGTTTGTCCCAGGATTGTACAAAGCAGGACAGTTTCTTTTGAAATGACCAGGTTGATTACAGTTGTAACAGGATTTGGGTTTTAACATAGCTTTGTCTTCACGAAATGGGTCAACATAGTCTGCTGAAAGGAGAGGTAATGGGGGAAAACTTTGTTCAAATCTGTTAGCAGCTTCAATAACTTCCGATAGAGAAGAATACTTGGCGTCTCGGCTCATCAGAGCTTTTCCAATTTCCGGTCGAAGTTTTATCAAAAATGCATGTCTCAGTTCGATATCATCATTCGTGCCTGTATAGTGTATTCCAGGAATACATTTCTCGAGTTCGTGTTGAATGTCACAGAATCGATGTGCAAAAGTTGAAACAGGTTCTGCTTTACTTTGTTGGAGGTTGTAGTAGACTTGAAGTAATTCACGTATACGTTCATCTTTAGGTTTTCCACGTTTCTTAACTAACGATGCTTTGACAAGGTTAAAGTACGTTTCATACTGTTCGATAGTAATATTGGCAGGGTCCTCTCCAAGAGCATGTTTACATTCTTCTTCAGCAAACACAACAAAATCATAAGCACGTAAATCTTGCTGCACCTGTTGCTTAAGATAGGTTGTCCAATGTTTAGCTGGAACTCCAGAAGATTTTAATAGCGTCGTAAGCTGGTCAAGAAAACGGTCAAGTTGTTCGTCAGGCTTACCTGTATAGCGAGGTAAAACCACTTGAGGCAACTTCAAAGTGTCAACATGGCTTGAACTTGGGGAATTTGTGGCTAAATCTGCGACAGTTTTCGCGAGTGCTTCGATGTGTTGTCGATTTGCTTCTTGGGCATCGTGTTGGTTTGTTAGCTGGGACTTTACCACGTCAGCTAGTCCTTTAACGATCCCTGTGAGTTCCTCAACTGTCGTCATACTGTATTTAGTTCTTGTTACAAACGATGTAGAAAATCCTCTAAAATTCTGTTAAAACGATTTGCATCCTCCACCAATTGTAGTAGTCAGTGTATATAAACATATACTTTAATATCAAACAACAATATAAACATTACATGAACAATAAACACGAATCAAATATGGTTTTTCTTCTACGACATTATCCTATAAACTAGCGGCCATTGAGAGTCCATGTGCTCTCTACCTGTTCGCAGGTTGTACCTCCCTAAAATCCTACTACATTGTGAAACGCTATAAAACGTGCAAGCTGGATAATTATTCATTTTACAAAATACGTATACCCCATGGGCCCCACCAATCGCAGAATGTAAAAGCACCTCAAGTCCTATGACAAGCGCAGTCTCTAACGATTGACCAAGTACAGGTCAAGTCCACATCAAAAACAGTACCTAAAGGTACGTTAGAAAGTTTGATTTGAAACCTTCTAAATGAGACGAGACTACTAAAACTACTACTCGGTGCAACCTTACATATAGAGTTCCACATCCTAACAATACGATTAAAATACGAGGCTTTAAAAGTACTTGTTTTACAAAGTGGAGTTTTTAAAACTAGAGTTGAATTACTATTAAGACGTGTCCGTTCGTGAGTGACAAAAGAGACATAGTCCAGTACATTTAAATCATATAAACCATGAAGAGCTTTGTAGAAAAATATAAGGTCTCTTACTTCACGATCATAACACAGAGGTAACAGATGAAGACTAGTTAGTCTGTTAGTCTGTCTCTGTAAGTAACGTCTCCCACCTTCACTCTAAGGATACGTCTGCTGGCACGTCTTTGCACTTGTTCCAGTTTGATCTTCTGGGAACAATGGTGAGGGGACCAGACTTCACTAGCGTAGCAAAGTTGTGACTTCACGTGAGCCAAATATAGTGTTCGCCTTACCATTACATTCATCAATAGAGGTTCTCTTGAGCAACCCCAGCATCCTATTTCCTTTAGCAGTTATCCTATGAATGTGGGAGTCCCAAGACAAGTTTTTTGACATTAATATCCCGAGATCTTTTTCTTGGTCAACGTTGACTATGATAAACTAGTTAAGGTGGTATGCAAAGGTGACAGGACGTTTCTTTCGAGTAATTGACATCACCTTGCATTTACTCCAACTCGTCAAATTACACAAAGCTTGCTGTAGTTCTTGAGCATCACATTCAGACGTTATCCCTCTGAAGGAAAAAAAACTAACACTATTATACAAAATCAAATACAACCTTATTAATGTCACCTTTAACCAATACCTTACACCTGCAACTAACCCCTATGCCGCGCGCAACTTCGACCCTAACAACTATAACATAATCGTCTCCAATAATCAAGAATTCTTCCGACAATCCTATTTCCCACGCACTGTCATTCTCTGGAACAATCTACCACCGAACATCAAAGCCGCCCATTCCCTACAGATCTTCAAGCACCATCTACAATCTTATTACAAAGCCAAACTGTTTACCTACATACCACCATAGTTTATAATCTTGTTCTAAAATTCGTTGTACAGTATCCTATATGTTAAGTTCCATGTAATCTGTGATATGTTCGTGCATAATTGTCCTAGTACGTCTCGTTATCCATTAATTGTTAAGGGGTCGAATATCAATTGGAATTTAGTTTCTGTTTTCTTCTCCTGTCGCAGCATTCTCTAGTTATTGTTATTGTTATCTCTACGTAAATGTATATCTTTAATGTGTGTGACAAAATGAATAAATAAATAAATAAATAAATAAGGGTTTGGTGTCATGAGCATATAAGGCAACCTTTGTTTTTTGTTGCACGACATTTGGCAGGTCGTTAATAAATAGTACAAACAGCATTGGTCCAATTATGCTACCCTGAGGAACACCTGAAGTAACATAGTGTCCAGTCAGAAGCTACCCCGTTCATAACAACTCTTTGAGTCCGATTAGTAAGATTGTCTTGAAACCAATTAAGCATTCTCCCTTTCACGCCGTAACACTTGAGTTTTGTCACTATTAAACTATGATCGACCGAGTCGAAAGCTTTGGCAAAATCTAAGTATAGTATATCAGTTTGGATGTTCTGGTCTAAGTTCTGCCCGATTGAATGAAGCACTCGTAAGAGTTGAGTAATACACGAACGATTCCTTGCAAAACCATGTTGCAACGGAGAAATAGCACTTATCATATGCTCATAAAGTCTTCTACCTACGCACTGTTCCAACAGTTTGGCAATCACAGGAAGAAGAGTTATGGGTCTATAATTTTCCGCATGCTCCCTTGATTCTTTTTTGTGTATGGGAGTAATGTCAGCAGCTTTCCATTCCGACGGAAGACGGCTGACGGCCTATACGTAAGGAGTAGTTAAATAATTCGCACAGACTGGGCGCAATCTGGAAACTGTACTCTTTTAGCAGACGAGCTGAAATACTATCAGGACCACACGCTTTCGTTGTATCTAAAGTCCACAGTTACTTGAAGCTCTTCAAATTCAGAGCATAAGTTCTCTTCAGGTAGAAGATTATATCACGATCCGCACTTACGGTCGGTTTAGAAAACACCGAGGTAAAATAGGCGTTGAGAAGTTTTGCTTTTGCAAATGAATTTGTTCCTGTGGTACCATTGTAAATAATTTTGGAAATCTGATTTGTTCTTTGATGGTGGTAACTCCAAAAAGATTTGGGATTAGTGTTCAAGGATTCCTCGATCTTGGTCAAGTACTCACGATGTTTCGACTTAATTAAACGTTTAACCGCTTGACTAATATCTCGCAGTTTTCTCTTGAAGAAATCAGTCTTATTATTTCTATATCTTTTTAAGACTGAATATTTTTTCGAATTAGTTGATGGACTTCTTTGTCTATCCACGGCAGGGAGTTAATGGCATTGATATAATTTATTATCTCTCGTTTATTTCGCTTCTTGTAATTACAGGATTAAATTGTAAGCGATTTACAAGTTTATATTAACAATAAAATATTTACAAAGCAATAAAATTATATAAATATACTATATAAGGAACAGATATTATAAAATAGAAATTTTTGTTACTATTTATATCTATATGTTAAAAATTTTTTACATCTATCAGTCCGGATCTTTCTTACGCCTATTTGGTTCTGATTTCCTGATCTTAGGTTATAACCGTGTGTATTCGTATAGTATGTTTTTGTTAAATGATGTAGAGTATGGGACGGATCTTTAAGTTTATTTATATACTTCTTACATAAGTCTACTCTCCTGTCTTTAAGACTTTCCAATTTAGAGATCTTTAATGCTTCGCCATAGTCACTACCAGGATATATAATCCAGAGAGCTCTTTTCTGTACTCTTTCCAACTTGTCACTTAGATACTGTGGGAAGTCAGACCAGGCTTCAACAGCATATTCTAGAATAGGTCGAATCATCGACTTATACACTAGAACAAGTTCCCTTTCCTGCAATCCAGCCTTCTTTAGTACTCTTAATGCATACAACCTTTTACACGCCTTTTTTGTTTTGTCGTCAACCTGCGTATTCCATTTAAGATTACTTCCGAGCATATAACACCTAACAATTTGTACGCATCAACGGATTCTATTTGGGTACCATTAACGACTAAATCCCTACTTAATATATTCGGGTTTGTCATAAAATTTACAAACATCTCCTTGCATTTCTTGGGGTTCAACTTCATTTTATGGTCCATGCAATACTGTTGAATTTCTCTTGCTACCAAATCCATCACACTTATTGAGTTCCGCGGGATTGTTTCTACTACGACTAAATCGTCAACAAACTTTGCTCTTCCTGGCCAATTTTTAACTAAGTCATTAACCATTATTACAAATAATAACGGGCCTAACTTTGTGCCTTGCGGTATTCCTCCTTTAGGATATTTCCACTCAGAAAGGACTCCATCTACCCTTACTCGTTGTTTACGGTTTGTTAGAAAGGCTGCAATCCACCGTATTAGGACATCGCTTACTCCGAGTTTTGCAAGTTTGGCGAGCAGAATGTTATGGTCAATTAAGTCGAAGCCTTTTGTAAAGTCAGTAAAGAAAATCCTAACAGCTGTATCTCCATTATCTAATGCAGTATGAATATTGTGTAGAATACTCACTAGGGCGTCCTTAGTTGATTTTCCTTTGTTTGCAAATTGTTTAGTATCGATATGGTGTTCAACTTCGGGCATTAATCTATCTAAGGTTAGACTTTCAAAAACTTTACTTATCTGACATGTAAGGCTAATGGGTCTAAGATCTTCTTCGATTGTTTTTGGCGGTAGTATCTTGGGAATTGGAACAATAGTTGACGCTTTTAACAAGTCAGGAACATAGGCTTGAGTTAACGTGGTGTTGTAAATATCTGCGAGAACGACGCTAAGCTCTTGGGAAAACTCTTTTAGGATTCTGTTATTAAGCTTATCAGGGCCAACAGCCTTCCTACCGTTTACCGCATTCAGCTTTGTTTCTACTTGGTGGGGTGTGGCTTTTAAATTTGGTGGCACGAATAGTTCCCGGACATCTAGAGACTGAACTAAAGGCTGGAAATCTCTAGTCAGTTCCGAAAAGAAAGTGTTTATTTCATTCGCTAATTCCAAGGGAGTTGTATGTCCGGTTTGCCCCATTAAGTACTGACTCCATGGAGGGGAGGCTACTTCACAAGTTAACTTCTTAATTGTTTTCCACCATTTAAGGCCTGTTTAAACGGATCCAACATTGTTGGACCAACATCATCCAACAATGTTACTATACTAGATATGACTGCTTCTCTTTCAAATCTTTTTGGTTAGATAAGCTTTACTCAAACCCTAAACCTAGTCTTGACAAAATATTTGAAAAAGAAGCCGTTTGAGCCATTATTTCAACAATGTTGGATGATGTTGGCCCAACAATGTTGGATCCGTTTAAACAGGGCTTTACTTATGTTTGATCCGATAAAATCGTTCATCTGATTTGCATAAAAGTCTCTTCTGCATGTTTTCGTTTTCGCCCTAATTTTATTTCGCCATTTCTTATACTCGCTAGAGAGTTTTCCATACTGACAAAAGGCCTTTTGTCTTTTCTTAATCCATTTCTTAATTTGATTTGTTATCCATGGCTTATCGCTTTTGTTCACTTTAGATCTTTTTAAAGGCAGGAACAAATCTATAGCGCTATTCATTTTCTGCATGAAATTATCATATTTACTTTGGCAATCAGACTCGTTTAAGGTATCTTGCCACGACTCTCTTACCAACCAAGAGCCAAAAGCTTTCCAATTGCTTTCTCTAAGATCTCTTCTATACACTTTAGACCCTTGGGTGTTATCAATTTTCCGCCCTAGATGCTGTTTGGGAGTTATCAGTACGGTGTAGTGGTCGCTATTTCCAATTTTGGGCAATTGAATTGGTGTATCATATAATTCCGACTTATTTGTAAAAATCAAATCCAAAATGCCAGAATCCCGTGTACGGA
The DNA here is from genome assembly GCA_902702795.2 of Paramuricea clavata. Taxonomy (NCBI): domain Eukaryota; kingdom Metazoa; phylum Cnidaria; class Anthozoa; order Malacalcyonacea; family Plexauridae; genus Paramuricea; species Paramuricea clavata. Next base: position 59,645 of record CACRXK020000305.1, read on the forward strand.
AAGTCACTCGCTGTTTTAAAGAGCATGCACGTGTAACTTCGGCTGGCCGAAATCCAGTAGAAGTAGGGTTAAAGTCACCAGTTATTATAACTAATCCAGAAGTATGTTTACCAAGAAAAGTATCCACATTTAGTTGGATATGTTCGTACAGTAATGAATTTTGATCTTGATCAGCCCAAGTTGGGTGATAAATACATGCTACAAGGATAGTACTACCAGTTCTAATTGCTCGCACGGGTGTTATTCGAATCCATATACTTTCTATCTCCTTCGCTACTTCATTTTCCTGAAATATTCTCCTGGTATACTTACATACGAATCTGAAATTTCATCGTCCAGCCACGTCTCAGTCAGACACACAACACTTACATTGTTTATACGAGAAACAACTCCTACTTCATCGACTTTAGTACGCAACGATCTAACATTGGCAAGCAATACCGAAGGCAAGTTAGCTTCCTTCCTCGTTGAGATGACTTTATAGTACTGAGGTCTAACAGGAAGAGCTTTATCTCGATTAAACCCGCCATAAGTTCGATCGGTAATACGAACTGGAATACTTCGATATTCTGATTCTTGAGTGTTTCTCTGTTGAAAAAGTTCGCATACTTTCTTCTTACCAGCTCGCCTTCCACGTCGCGTTGGCTTTCGAACTTTCCTAGTGCATTTAGATTCCTTCCCGATATGAAACTCCTCAAGTGTCGTTTTAACTTCATACTCAATGTCATATTTAGTCTTAGAGTAAGACAGTAAGACGGATCTGGACCATTTCATACAACTTTAAACTATCATACGATACCAATATTATTAAAACACGAGAGCGATAAAAGGTGCAGCCACACACGGCGCACACGATAAGCCTATGATGTTTGTGATGTTACTCTGAGTGTGAATCCACACCGGAAAGCAGAAATGTTTGCCTGACCACGGTGGGAATCAAACCCGCGACTTTTGGGATAGTCCAATGCTCTGCCAACTGAGCTGCGTGGTCAAATCGGTTTCGAGTTATAAAATTAAACATCATAATTATTCACCTGAGTACATAGCACAAACACACATACAAAAATGTTTTATATGATATGTTTTCTGACATTAGAAATGACAACATCTCTGAAAAATGGCATAAGTTCGAAAGTCTTTAGCATTCTGTACCATTTTTGGTATTTATGAATCATGTCTGTTTTGAAGGACGAGTAACAAACATATATATTTATATTAATAATTTCACGAATCGTGACGAATTTCGGCGAGCTCGACCCACGTAAGCACACTTTGTATTAACCTCATGTAATCCGATTCTAGGTTTCCCATTCATATCTTGTGACGATTCGTTGCAATTGATTTCACAAGTCGTGACGAAATGTCATTTCACAAGTCGTGACAAATATTTATTGTCATGACTAGTGAGATAGGACAATATTGGAGACGTATGTAATTAAATCGCAACACTAATAATATAGGTTTTTAGTTCTGAGTCCTGCCTCATGCAAATCAGATAAAAAAAACATTGTCTCTTCGTTAATTAATAAATTCATTTATATAACAACATTCGCGACACCGACGTACGGGAGGGACAACTTAAAAGGTGTTCCAAATATCATCTAAGAGATTAATTCGGAAACGCGCATATTTCTTCCTTTTTGAATTATTAGAGACGATACGATTTTAGGACGGCAACGCGACGACGACGGGCAAAATAAAATCTTTCAAATAAATGGTGGTAAAGCTAATTCGTGGTATATTATCAATCGTGTGAATTTAAAACAGTCTTCGAAGTTGAAGACATGAGTTTTATGTTTGGGAAGAGTTCTGTTGAAGCCGGTTTGAAGTTGACCTGTTGAGGCTTGAAATGCAGCCGTTGCGTAAGACGTGAAAATCTGTGATTGGGCGTTGCAAACAGAGCGAAGACAATGTCTCAATTATTCATATATTGTAATTATTCAATCATTTTCAATGATTTATTGTATTGGATCTTACTTAGTTTCAAATTTGTACAAGTGGTCACCCATAGAGTAAATAAACGAGCATTTTTAACATGAGCCTATGGCTCGGGAGATTGAGTAATCACTCACTATCTATTGACTTTAAATAAATTACTATTGGTGGCCGTTGCGGTCGCGTTGCCGTCCTAAATCGTATAAGATTTATAACTTAATACGCTGCGCAGTGCCACTTAACATGTGCTAAAAGACTCCCAGCTTTACGGGAATAGATCCCTGGTCCTACCTGTTTAAGTTGGTGGGGAAGGGCCCTACGTCCGAGGAAAGAAAAATCTGGTGCATATATGAACTTCGCTTCTTGGTCATCTTGGTTCAGGGTCTCGCTTCTTGTAAGTACACGCTGCCCGAACAACAATTAAGGGGGCGGGCGGGGGGAGGGGGAGGGGCGCAGCAGTGGTAAATTCAGCGTTCACGTATCTCGTACGCCAATGGTATTGGATTGTGTATATTGGCCACATTCAAAATTAGTGGAAACAATCATGTCCAGAATTCAGCTCTTGTAGTGTCACCTACCTCATCAATATTGTAAAAAAATGTCCATTCCCCTTCTTCCATGTTCTCCCTCTTTCTAGAGATGTTGGACAGCTGGCAGTTGACAGCGAGGTTATCGTTGGTTTTTGTTTTGAAGTTAAATCCAACACATTTTGGTTCCGTGTAGCAGAAATAATTGCAATTTGCTTGAACAGGGGGGTTGACATTGTGACTTGAAATGATTTGTTCGGGAGGTAAAGATGGGCCGTCTGTGTAAAAAAAAGGGAAAAAATGAAACGGATTTTCTTTATTTATTAGAAAAGCTAGTAATCAGTGTTCCTCAAAAATTCTTAACTATCTGTAAATAAGCATAGCATCTCAATCCCTGTTTTTCTTTTTGCAAACCAATGTCAGGAACGATTTAGGTGTGCGAAAATTAATCTGTCTTATAGAAATACATAATATTGATTTAACGCAAAGTATTAATAATTGCCAACACTTATTGCAGACTTGTGTTGGGTGTTGTCATAGCTACATGACCAATACAAACTGAAAACAGTCGATATTAACACTTGACGCGCAACGAAAGCCTGCGTTAAATGTTGAGCAATTGCTGATCGTCTTATTAAATCAATGTTTGGAAAATATAGGCGAGGGCTTGCTGCACACGTATGTTTCTATATTGTATGAAACTATATTACCAATGCAGGCTTTCTCAATTTAACAACTGTATTTACTTTAGGCAACTTATCCTTATTGACAGCCGGCTTTATTTATAACCTATGTTTCGATTCATTGTTTTTTATGTAAATACCCCCAACTAAAACGACAAACACCGTTGCGCAAATCCTCACAAGGAGGTTTCAGCGGAGGTTATAATACTGTCAAAACATCACACTATCACAACAATCGTACCTACATTTACTAGTAGTCCATTGGAGAAAAAAATTGATTATCTTCTAATGAATATCATCTTTGAATATCTTCTTCTTATATTTTCTGAATTAGGCCCATCAAACAGCTTGTTTTCAAGGTTTTACGAAGAAAATTTCGTTTGAATACAGTGAGTATATACAAGTGTTTATTTTTAATTTAATTTGTCAACAAATCGGGTTTATCTTCCATACGAAAGCGTACGGACACTAAACTTGCCAGAAAAGGAGGACCAATGGCCGGTGTCAAGCGAAATCCCTGACCTCTGCGAAATACCTGACCAAGCGTAACGGGTCAGAAATTTCGCGCGTGCAGGCACGAAATATATTGAAGCTTGCTAAATTCTATGTCGGCCAAACTTGTTTTTTAGAGTTAAGATAAAATAATCAGTGATAATGCATGTTAATGGCTCATACTTCGTTAAATATTTCAAATCAACATCGCTAAGTTTCAATCATAAACACTTTAAATTTCAGAGCGAATTGTGTGGTCGTGGCCGCGAAATACACGACGTTTGCTATATTAAATGTTACCAAATGTTTGTAATATAGATATCGCCAAATCTAAACGGCCAACTCACGAACTCATTGTTGCTGCTTGCTAAATAGTGAGAATTGGGAAAGTCAAACGCGAAACGATTTTTGGTGCTTATAGCAATGCATATGGCATAACCTTTGAAACTGGAGTCTATTTTATATCACTAAGTCTAAGAGCGCTTTTCGAGTGACTTTTTCCATATCTGCGATTCAAGCTTTATCATCACTGAACGTTAACGTTCACAATCAGTGGTATAGTGTCAATTCAGTTGATCGTTTGCAGAATTGATGTTTGAAAATTTTTGTATAAATAAAATGATTTATAAATACACGTGTTGTCTGTCGAGTTGCGAAATTTATGAGCCAATGTCATTCATGCGCATCGTCTGAGCATGGGCAGTTCTACAATAGTCAGATATTTCGCAAGTCAGGAATTTCGCCTCACACCTGCACGTAAACGCCACGCTGGGATATTTTGACTTGTAAAATCGTTTTCCCATATTTTCAGACTCCTAGGCCTAGGTGCAAACATCTGAATGCTTTCATCAAGCGAGACTATACTGATATTTCGGCATTCGCCGCACGCTGTAGACACGCTACAAACTGAACACGGTGGGAATAAAAGACAGCAAATTCGGCCACTTAGTTATAACTTTCTGATGTTAGTTTGGAATATCACGAAACTTCCTCACAGGATGGAACTTTCAGTTCCGAAAAATCGTATCGTTTTTGGTTTTCGATATTGTTACATTTTGGCGGGAAAATGACGTTCCAACTATGGCGCCAAAAAATTAAACCCGAGCTAAGAACATGCTAGTTACTTTTTTGAAGAGACTATTCTATAAGGATCTCAAAACTGTAAAAATATTGTTACGAGGCTTTATTTAGGTAGTGAATCGTTACAATCAATCTTGAATCACTATCAGTTCTTAATGTTCGTCTTCGTGGAGTAGTTTTACTAAGTTAACTTCAGCGTTGAGCAGGTTTTCACCGTTCGTGATATGTTCGTAAATTTCTTCGTCGTTCGTTTGTTTCGTTTGAGTTTCTGCAGCTTTTCATCAGTTAAGTTTTATTCAGCATACGTCCACTGTCGACTTTCGATTGTGCACGTCCTCTTATACTAACGGTTGAGGGAATCCTTGTACACGTGATCTAACAAGTGGTGTGATCCGTATCCAGCCAATCAACGTTGAGGTTTAAAAGTGTGGGTTGGCGTTGTTAGCTCGTTCCAGCTCTCACATTCTGTTTATTTAAGGCGTTGTCACACTCGTCGAGTCGGTTCGCTGTTAAATCGATCAATGCCAAAACAGGTTCACAAATTTAAATACTTATGCAGGTCGTATAGTAAAAACTTCGAACTATACCTATGTGAACATAACTTTACCTACAAGACTAAATTTACTCGTAATTTTATTGAACTAAGATTCTGATGACGTAATATTTTAATTGCATGACCGAGTGTTATCTAGCTTGGGATGACTCATTTTGACGCCTGAGTCTGTCCACGTGAAAGGTCAATGTTCATGAGACCTCATGGCAGCTGCTCTGTTTAAACAGATATGCCCACAAGATAAACTGTAGGAATCAGGTCAATTAAACATGACATCTTCACATGCACAATGACAGCTAGTTCAACAAACTGTCACAGTCTAATGGAAGGAAATAATCAATATTTACTTTATTTTGACATGTGTTCAAATATCCATTATCTCCCCTCATTAGGCTTTTAGTAATATTTACTTGCACGAGCATTTAAGCTGCTCTTAAGCAAAAATCTTTGTGTTATCTTATTTTTAGCCTAAAATTTTATGTTTAAGTAATAATGTTTCGTAACAATATTGAAAATACAACAAGGCAGTGCGAAGATATGGCGATTCAAAGTTTGAAAAAAATGTATTTTTAGTAACAAAATGGCGGATATTTCGGATTTTTAGGCACCATATCTTTGCACTGCTCTGTCATATTTTCAATATTTTTACAGTTTTGAGATCCTTATAGGACAATCTCTTCAAAAAAGTTACTAGCATGTTCTTAGCTCGTGTTTAATTTTTTGGCCATTTTCCCGCCAAAATGTAACAAAATCGAAAAAAAAAACGATACGATTTTTAGGTTCTATCCTGTGAGGAAGATTCGTGATATTCCAAACTAAGGTCAGGAAGTTATAACTAAGTAGCCCAATTTGCTGTCTTTTTTCCCACCGTGGATAAACGGCAAAAATATGAAAATCCGAAGACAAAAGCTTGAAAATGACACTCAAAAAGCTGCTTATATGGAAGCGGGCTGGCCCGCTTAAGCAGCATGGTAAGGGAGATTTTTATAGTAAACATTATCGTGCGTTTATATGGACAAATGGGCTGGTCCGCTTGTAGATATTTCGTTTGAAAGACATGAAATCTAGCTTTGAGGGATGCCACTGGTTCTAAGATAAAGTTCAAAGGTGCCATCGCATGCTATTTTTAAGAAAACAACAAAATTGTTGGGGAATTCATCCAGTCTCGCTTAGCCAGCTTCATGAATATAAATAACATCTAAATATTGCCTTGCATAGCAATCCTAAGGCTAAATTACAAAGAAGATCCTAAGATGCAGAAAATAAATAATTGGGCGAAGTATATGGCTAGTTATTTTATCAAGAAATTTGAGTAATTTGATAACATACGATGTACATGTCGCTTGACTTAAAGGCATAATTCATTATAAATTGCTACAGTTTTGATGTTGATCAGAAGTGTTCTTAGCTTATCCTTAGGAATTATAAATAATCCACGAGCTAAAGGGGGGAAGCGCTATTCCGGACGCAAGCCCGGGTCAATGATAATAAATCCTCTCGGTATTTACATTCGGAAATTTGAGAACAAAGCGAACTGCAGTTGTTGTCCATTATTGATATACCGTTTTCGACGTTATGCGCATGCGCGACTAAATGCTCGTGTGAAAAATATTCATTTTGCAAAATATTTATTCTGCTGTTTTACAGTATTTTTTTTATTTTTTCCTTTTAACTGGAAACAAGTACGGAGTTTCATGAATTAGTGGCTGTCAACCGTGAAACAAAGTTTGAAACGAACCAGATCTTTTTAATAATTTAATCGAACGAAGCAGGTGTTTTTAATAATTTAATCGTTGTTTAAGCTAAGTTTTGGTACATTTCAGTAGTAAAATTCCATACCGCACTTGCTTTTGTTGTCGATTTCATTCATATCTGCGAAATTTTTAGGTCATTTTTAAGTGAATAATAATTTTTTCAAGCAAGCTTGTATTTACATATAATTGTAGTGACTATACTATTCATTTGGGGCAATTAATTCAACGCATTGTGTTTTTACGTGTGTTTATAATGGTCTTTTACCTTCAGGAAATGTGGCTTAACCAAAATATATTCACTGAAAAAATAGCATCCGCGTTTAAAGCAGATATATATTTACCGTATTGTACTGTCGCCAAAACGAGTTATTCAGTTTCCCCCAGCTGCTTCACGGAAAAGTTTCGAAACGTTTTATGGCTTTATGTTACAATAAATTTCAGTCTAGTAACTAAAAGTTAAATAACATAAAACTACTTTCTAGTTTCTCAAAATCAGTCATTCTTTAATTACAAAATTATCTCTTTCAATTTTTTCCCATAATAACATTTTCACGTTCCATGGCAACGCATATTGTTCTTTATCATGAAACACTTCAGGTGGAATTGCTCAATACTTCATCTAGATCTCTTAATTCAAGAAAGGCGAGAATTTACTGCATGCAAGTATTTCTAGAGATATTTGTAGAGTTTTAGTGAATCAAATGGTGGTATTTTGTCCTTGCTGTACGCATTAAACCGAACATAAAAAACCCTGCAAAATTGGAAGTAAAAATTAAAATTAAATACTAACCACTGCTAAAAAACCGATAGACCCAAATCCTGGAACATTGTTCTGCTTTGAATCTTGCAATAATAGCCATAAATAAGGTTAAAGTTACCACTCTTACAAATAATCGAGGACCCAAAGTAGAATTCATCGTGCTTTCTCTGCAACATGCAGCAACACGAATAGTAGTATAGCAGGTGTTTGCAGGTGTATGAAGTTTTTACGTGTGGGATTGTCATGTATGTTAAGCACTTCAAAGGGCTGACATATATCTTTGAAATTTATGCAAAAAAAAAATTTCATTTTTTCGTGTACATGCACGTAAATAGTCACAACTATCGTTTTCGGAAGCTATGTAATACTACGTTTGCACTATTAATAGCTCAGCAGTAAAATAAACATATATTACTAAAATGCGATGCAGAAAAAGTACATAGGTCACACTACTCGCACTCTTTGCTTGCAATGTCGTGAGCAAAGAGACGACAACATATAAAGAGCGTAATAATGTAATTCATAACATTGTAACTATGGAATGATAACAAGCTTAGCAATGTATACTTTTTACTATTTTCTTTAATTATATATATTTCTTTAATAATATATATATATATATATATATATATATATATATATATATATATATATATATATATATATATATATATATTTGCAGGTGTATGAAATTTTTACGTGTGGGATTGTCATGTATGTTAAGCACTTCAAAGGGCTGACATATATCTTTGAAATTTATGCAAAAAAATTTTTTCATTTTTTCGTTTACATGCACGTAAATAGTCACAACTATCGTTTTCGGAAGCTATATAATACTACGTTTGCGCTATTAATAGCTCAGCAGTAAAATAAACATATATTACTAAAATGTGATGCAGGAAAAGTACATTGGTCACACTATTCGCACTCTTTGCTTTCAATGTCGTGAGGAAAGAGACGACAACAGGTAAAGAGCGTAATTATGTAATTCATAACATTGTAACTATGGAATGATAACAAGCTTAGCAATGTATACTTTTTTACTATTTTCTTTAATTATATATATTTCTTTAATATATTTCTTTAATAATAATATATATATATATATATATATATATATATATATATATATATATATATATATATATATATATATATATATATATATATATATATATATATATATATATATATATATATATATATATATATATATATATATATATATATATATTTCTTCAATAATAAATATATGTATTGTCGTAGTTTAAATTAAAAATTAATATTCCATCAAAAATAAATGTGCACATGTACCAGTTCGGCTGGGTTAGCGCGGACCCGTATTAAAAATTTAGCCCGCCCGTTTAGGTTTGTGTTTCATGCATGTTATCTTTATTTCAAAACTTCAGAAAAGAAAGTTAATTGTATCGAACCATGCACTTCAGTAGTTTGAGCAGAAATGATATGTTTGCAAATTTATTTAAATTGAGTTTGAATTTACCATCATTGCAAGATTGTTTTTATTCTACTTCGTATCCCCTAAAGTTTCTATCGGGAGCTGTTCGTGAGGAAATTTATCAACCTTGTTCCCAGGGCTTTTGTGTGAGGACGACTATTTTCTCTTGTAGGATAACGCCTAATTACCGCAGGATGATCCGGTATTGGAATGTTGATCTCCTCATCGTGAAAAGGGTCTGCTGCATGATCTTGTTGGTTTGTGGTGATAGTGATTTTCTTAGCTCGTTGCCTTTTTTGCCGTGATCATACTACCTTTGATTTTGACGATAGTATGTGGATGTTTGTTGTACGGTGATGATAGTGCATTGATGCGTCTTTGACGAACGAGAATAGTGTCACCAACTTGAAAGATGTCTGGCTTTGCTTTGGCTGCGGTATCAGCATACTCTTTCATCTTTTCCTTGTTCTTGAGATAGATATCGGCGAATTGGGATCGTAATGGGGACGTCGGACTACTTCAGGTAACTTGAAGGTCAATTTTCGTGCAAAGAGGAGCTCGGCACGGGAAACTCTTGATGTGGCGTTGTACGGTAGTTTCGGTGGAAAATCAACAGTTCTTACTTCCAATTCTTCTTTTCGAGGAGGGCGACGCAGAATATTTTCTGAATTGTTCGCACAAAATGTTCAGTTTCAGAATTGACTTTGGCCACTCTGGAGTGATCTTTCGGTGGTAAAACCCCATGTACTGCGCGAACTGAGCGAAAGAGTGACTTTGAAATGGTGGTCTGTTTCACGAGTTGATTTCTGCAGGAATGCCAAGCGTGGATAAAATGCAGTCAAGTTTGGGGATTACGATATTTGCAGAGGCGGGCGAACAAACTAAACCTCGGGATTGCGCGAGTATTCGTCGGTTACCACGAAGAGCATATCGCCGGAAGGAAGGGGTCCACAGAAATCGACAGAGAGTTGTTGCCAATAGGCCTGAGGTAACTCGTTTGTCATGCGTAGGGATTCAAATGACTGTTGAACGACTGTTGCCTGACAGGTGAAACAATTGTCAATTAGATTTTTCCTAAGCCCATCGATTGCAGGAAATCAAATCTTTTCGCAGAGCTGATTAGTTTTGGTAAGGCCATGATGACCTTCGTGGGCGATGTTGGGAGCACGCTGACGGAGGGCATGAGGGAGGATAAGACGGTGAGCGCGAAGAAGGAGATTATGATCATCAGAAACACTCAGTTCGTCGCGAATATTGAAGAGAGCGTGAAGGTCCGAGGAGTTGACAAAGGGACTGGGTGTCTCAAAAGACGAGTGCCAGGAGTTGTTACGGAGGGCGTCGATAACGGCTTGCAAATGGCACGGGTGGATTGTTTCACTTTAGAAACGGTCATGGCCTTTGTGCTGGTATTATGTGCTAAGAACGCGATATATTCTTCTGCCAGGTCGGATGCAGTCGAAGGATGGGTAGTAGCTAGATGATGACGGGACAAACAGGTGGGAAAATTGTCGTCGCTGACCAAATTTATCGCGGACGCTTTCTTTTTGCCAGCAAAAATTGTGAAAACAACAAAAACACAGATTTCGCTACCCTGTTTCTCGTACTACAGCAGAGGAAAAGTAAAAGAAAGCTAGCAGACGTAAACTTTATAAACGTTAATCAAGACCACAATCATTATAAGTAATAGTATAGAAAGAGGCGAATTAGCTATTAAAACGTCCCGCCCGATGATGGTCGTTTAGTAAAATTCCCTTGGGCGCCGCTCGATGAGGGTCATTTAGTCAATTTTACTAAATGACCCGAATCGAGTAAAAAATGAAGAAAGTACTAAATTTTGGCAAATTTCATGTGCAATTTGATTTATACGAAAAAGGCGACACAGAAAATGAGCATCGGAATAATCATATTGCCATGTATTGTGCTATAATAGTTTTAAAATATATTATTTTTAGGTTTTCAAAGTATTTAAAAAACAGATTCACGAAGCAATCAGATTTTTCTATGACCCTCATTTCGGAGTGCAAACTTTGTATTATTTTTAAACACAATTTTCGTTCGTTCAAAATTCTATAAACACCAATTTTGTCATGTTACAAGTTGTGTCAACGAAATACGCTGTTGGTATGATATGGTATGGTATGGTATGGTATGGTATGGTATGGTATGGTATGGTATGGTATGGTAAAACTTTATTTAATGACGCTGGCCCCGACAGCAATTAGCTGATTTCCACGGGTGGCGTCAAATATTAACTATTTACAAAAAAGAAATATTTATATTGTAAATGTTACTGGTGTTACTGGTGTGACCACAAATATCATTTAGCTATCATTACCTCTAATAATATTCTTAATTAAATTGGCTAACAGATTCCCCTACCTTTGCATCAAGCGGAAGGCTATTCCACAATTTAGCTCCACTATAATTGAAATTCTTTTTAATTAAGGTACTCTCTTTTTGGTTAAATCTGTTAGACTATTTCTAAGATCGTAGTTAGTTTGGCGAGTGTTTCTCAATATTAGAGACTGCTTACGGTTAGGGCCGATGTAGCCATTCAAGACTTTGTACAACAATATAGATTTAGTTGTACACCGTCTTGTCTCTAGATCGTCCCAGGCAAGGGAGCGAAGAACATCAGCAGATCGCGTTTCAATACTTGCACCGGCTATAATTTTTGCAGCCCGATTTTGGAATCTCTGAAGTTACACTTTGAGTTGTTTGCTGCAAACTCCCCATATGGGAGAACAGTAATCAAAATAGTGCTGTATATTAACGCGCTTGGTAAATTGTTTGTAAGGTGTTGGCAGGGACGAAAGGTTTAATACGCTTCATCATTCCTATACCTGCCGCGACCTTTTTACAAATCACTTCAATATGTTCATTCCATTCATTTTACATTAAATTTCAAAGCATTTTAAGTCGGTATTAAATTTCTTGGCTTTGTAAAAAATAGAAGTATTTTTGGTTTCAATATTCCAATTGATTGAAGCTATCAGAGATTTTAAAGGAAATTTTTTGCTCTGTTTTGTTTTGCACTAAAATAATCGATATTAGTGGTTTACATTGTAAATATTTGCCAATAGAGGAAATTAAAGTATTACTGCAACATTTTTGTAAGTGAATCCAATGTTTGTGTTGATTTGTGGCCCCAAACAGCTGCTGTAATATTGTGTTTCGAAGGCTTCGTTCATGTTGTTTATGTTTTTTAAATCAACCAAGTGGAGGCACGCATATCTTCTTCTCTCGCTAAACCCCGAGCAGTTTCGCGCATGCTCAGTCAATTTTCCCACCTGTTGACGGGAAAGATAATCAGCGGGGTTGGTTTTTCCAGACGAGTAGGAAAAGGTAAAGCGATATGGTTGGAGCTGGACAGCGCAGCGTTCTAAACCGGCATAATTGGAACTGGCAACGGGAATAGTAAAAATGCTTTCAAGAAGTTTGTGATCTGTGATGTTGTTGAATTTCGCGCCGTAGATGTAAAGATAAAAATGTTCACAAGCAAACAGTACGCCTAGGGCTTCTCGGTCTATTTGAGAATACCGTTGTTCTACGGGAGTGAGAGAACGACTTGCCTAGGCAACAATATGGTTCTCTTGGCAAGGAATCACACCAAGACCAACAGGGCTGGCATCGACAATTATGGTGGCTTCTTTGTGGGGGTTGAAGTACGGGAGAACGGTGTCTCTGGTGAGAAGATGCATCAGCTGATCAAAACCGTGTCGATGCTGAGGTGTCCATGTCCAGGGCTGTCGGATTTAGTTAGCCTACGGAGGGGTTCGGTGATGGTGGAATAATTGGAGATAAATCAGGATCAGTAATTGGTCATACCGAGGAAACTGCGAACAGTGGCGAAACGGAACCTCATGAGGCACCCCGTAACCCGCAATATTTTTAAGTGGGGCCATAATTTTCCCCCGGTAAAAATTGGCGAGCGGGGCTGGAGGGGAACAAAAAAATTATCGAAACATATTTCTTAAAAAGAGGTTAAAATTTTCTTTCCGGACTATGACATGTAAAAAAGAATCCATAAATATTTTTCCCATCCATCTCTACTAAAAAAAGAGGAGGTCTATATTTCACAATTTTACCAATTCCTGCTTTTGGGGGTGGCCCGTTGCAAAATTTCTGTCCCTCTATAACTGAAGCTCGGACCAATTTCCCAATGTACTAGCAAAAATTTTATGGTCATTTTTGTCGGGGACACAAGCACCCTTCGGTTACGCCATTGACTGCGAACTTCATGAGCGGTTGTAGGGAACTGGTATTGTTGATGGCAGAGACTTTCTTGGGGTCTGTCATCGTTAATATTACAACCGCCTTCGATGCCACTGAGGACTTGTTGGATGGCATCTTGAAAGACTAGGAGCGGCGAAGTACTCTTTGCATGGAAAACGTTGTGAGAGAGCGACTTTCGTGTGCGATTTCGAGGAGATGGTAACCCGAGTTCAAATCAATTTTAGAGAAGACGGTGGCACCGTTTAGATCATGAATTAGGTCATCTATTGTCGGTGTTGTGGTGTTTTGTCTTTAGCTTTTTTATTGCTTACTTAAGTCGTTGCTTACAAACTGAACAAGGTCCCGTCCCTCGTGGTCATCCGGGTTCTATTATCTTACACACGTGATTAAACTATTATATAAACACTACATCCCTCCTAACTTTAAAAGAAAAGACATATAAACATTAGACGTTCAGAACTAAAATTATGCACAGTTCCATAAACTAACGTTACTTCGTCACTTAAGTGGGAAAAACATATGTAAGAATAATGTCAACAAAACTAAATAAAGTCTTATATAAAAACCTAAATTAGCGTTCTCCACATCATCAATGAAATTGTTCTCCATATCTGGGAGGACGCTTTCTCACTCCTCTGGGATAGCGAGATTCAGGGGCTTCGACTGCCGCTGTATCGGGTTTATACTCTTGTTGACCGCCGTCTTCTCCGTCACTCGCTTCTTCATCACTGCCATTATCGCTGGGCGCTTTCTTAAAACACGAAGAATTTCAGGTGATCGTTGCGTTTGTTATTTCATGCTACCACCATGGATCCTTTCTTCTGTACAACGACATATGAATCAAGTCGGTAGGGCCGGGTGTATCTCTCTTTCTCTTCGGATCGTTACGCTTGACGAGCACTGTATCGCCTTCCTGGATTGTTGAGGGTTGAACATAGGTTTTGGAATCAGCATATTTCTTCATCCTCGACTTCGCCTTGCGATCATTTCCCTCAACTGCTGAGTCTTGCAAAGTCTTTTTCAATTCAGGTAACTTTGTTTTTAGTGCCCGACCAAACAATGCGGTTGCTGGGGGAACTTTAGTCGTTGTGTGAGGAGTTGCTCTGACGTTTCTGAGGAAACGATGCATCTCTTCTTTCCAGTTCTTGTGCTGTACTGTCGCCGTCTTGACCACCTTCTTTATCGTTCTGGCGAATCGCTCGACCTCGCCAATTGCTCTTGGCCATCGAGGAGTGATCTTTCGATGCTTGAAACCGAGAGTCTGCGCAAACGACTGAAATTCACGGCTGTTAAAAGGGGGTCCGTTGTCTGTCTTTACTACGTCAGGTATTCCAAATTCAGAGAACACTTTGTCTACCCTCGGAATCACCGTGTTGGCAGAAGTAGACTTGACCGTTTCGACGACCGGATATCTTGAATAGTCATCTGTAATTATCAGGAGATACTCGCTGTTTGGTACTGTATATGGAATAGTCCTATCTATAAATAAAGAAAGTCATCTATAGTATGTTCAAAATACGACTTCGTAGTTTGTAAAATAAAAGTACTTACTTTTCGACGAAGCTACGATGATCGACATCTCATAATTAGGGACCGGTCATTATTTATGGCGGGGGGTGGCACCGAAGAGAAATGTTTTTCGTAGCAAATATTTTGCTGACCCAACCATTAAAAAGTAAAAAAAAATGATTACCCAACCTCAAATATCAATTAAAAAATAAATACCCACTCCTGGCCAAAATATTTACAAAAGGTACCATTCAGTTGTCACATATGTCCTTTACCACTTCTGTGACATAAGTTTGATAACGGATTGTGAAATTTTCTGCAGTCTGAAGTTTCATGTTGTCTGCACATGTAGCTACTTTCTTTGGAGATCCCATCGGAAATTGATCAAGATAGTGACTCTGATTGATATGTACTTTTCGTTGTTTCTTTACACATTTAGTAAATCTTAGTATAACACCAAGTTCATCAATTGCTGCTATTTTGCTAGCAAATCCATGTATAATAAACCCGGGTGTTTTGAATCAAAAGTGATGCACCTGGATAGTGGAATAAGTTGACTACTGTAGGCACAGTTTTTGGCCACTTAATAGTCAAAGGTCATGCATAAATAAGAACAGTCTTTAATATTACCGCCTTACGGAGACTTTATATTAATTGTGCTACTCTATGATCTAGAAGACCCATAGGTCCCATACTCGTCTAGCAACATAATCAAGTTAGTTATGTTAATTCATTATATATAGGATCAATGTTAAAGGCAAGGTGGGCTATAAGCTACAATCATTTGTATGGCTTATAGAAGGCTAATTGCTGCGAATAAATTGAATAATGAATGTAGCACAATATTAAATAGTTGCATGATGACGTCAAAGAAACTAGTCAGACTACATTTGCAAGTTTTGCAACTCTCATCGCTCAAATTCCCCATACCTGAATACAAAATAAACAGTAAACAGTAAACAACGATTACCTTTTACATACCATATATAAAACGGAGTTTTCATCCTTTCTAGAAACTCACTTCCTGAACTTTTGAGCGCAAATGTAATGTATTAAAAATGTATATCATATTCACAGCGGTTAATACCATTAATATATCGCGGGCGCAATACAAAACAAAACACGAGAATTTTAAAATGTTTTGATTTGCAAATAAATAAATAATATTTGATGTCATAAAAATTTTTAAATTTAACTCAACACAAACTGGTAAATTCATGACATGTATAATTTAGTTATATGTTGTTATATTGCAATTCTGTACCCTACTCCTTTGAAAATTGTTTGCAATTGCATATGATGTGAACATGTGGTCATGTATTATAGTTGTGTCATGAATTTAATAATACCCCAATGGCTTCGAAATAGACAATGGATGAAAAAAGTCATGAATATTGAGCTTATTTACCCTTTAAACACTTGATCGTCATGCGCATACAGTGTATTGTTTGTTTCCAGAACCCCCTCAAGCAGACTTCAACTTTTTTTGTTAAATTGTATATTTTGCTTCATACACTGCATGTGTGTTGTTTGTGGGAACACTCATGTTTGGATGCTTGGCATAGGTTAATGGTAATTTCATTGGAGTCATCAGGGATATAGTTGTATATTCCTGAAATTACCTCTAAACACCTAAAACAGCATTCCCTAAAATTTTAATTGTTTTCTTAGATTCCCCTATATCGCTCAAACTCGCATTGCTTAAATTGCAGATTTTGCTTAAATCACCTAAAATTGCTTAAACTTGCATTATCTCGTTATCGCCCCAGAGTAGGGCCTACTGTTGCCATTGCTTTTTAGTCCCCAATACTTCAGTGAGTCATGCTTTGGAAATGACAATATTTTTTTATTACCCAACCCTTGAGTTGTTTTGTTTTTCATTTACCCAACCTTTTACTTACTCAAAATTTAGTTTAACCAACCCTTTTCTCTTCGGTGCCACCCCCCACCATAAATAATGACCGGTCCCTTAGGTATCATCGCAAAAGGTACAGAGGAATGAACGCACCACAGAAAGATCTACGGTACAGGTTATTATAAAATGTCGCCAAGGCCCGCCATACTCAATTATTATGTTTCCTTACACGAAGTAGTACAAGTTAGAAGCTAAACCATTAAATTAGACGTGCCGTGGTATTGCGGGCTCAAATCCCAGCCGAACAAGAACAGGTCTCTGAGGTTTTGGATAAAAGGAATTTAATTATTTATTAGTTCAGTTAAAGTAAAGGAACTGTCATCTAATTTTAGTAAAGTACGTCAGTATAGTTATACAAATGTATATGGATTAAACTTTTTTCTGTCTGTTTGCTTTGAAAGTAAATTCTATTTTTTATCGAAACTATAAGATTTACACTTATCACTTTTTGAGATATTTGTTTGCCAGTTTGGTGGGTTAGATTTCAAGCATGGTTATGGTGGTACATAATTTACATGGTACACGTTTATGATAGCTAGCTAGCTGATAATTTATTTACCTTAAATGCCAATTCTTTCACTTCCATCACTGCATACCACAGTCCATAAACAGGTTTTAAAACTCTATGAGGTGTTTACACCAGTCAATTTGATGAGAAGTCAGAGTTCTATGATACTGTAAATGTACCATGCACTGCATGGGCATGTATGTGTACTACGGTATAAACTTTGAGTAAATTGTCAGGCTAGCAGTTAGATAAATTTTCCTTGTTATTTTTGCTATTTGTAATAAACTAATTGTGTTCTTTGCCACAGGAACCAATTTTTGATAACTAAATATATTTTGATATTTACTGTTGTATTTTCTATGTAGATGCATAATTTGTGAATTATAATATTTGACGTTATCTGGATATTACTGTTCAGTTTTGTCCAATGTCGCCTAATGTCGCCCAATGTCGCTCAATGCATGTCGCCCAGTTTCGCCCAGCGACGCACACTACTTTTCTTTGAAAATTGCCAATGTCGCCTAATGTCGCACAATGTTGCACATAATAACGGCGACCTTGGCCCCCAAAGTAGGCCTTTTGTAATACATTTGACATCCGTGAGTACAATTTCTTACGCTGAATCGAACGGCGGTATTTTTATCCTTATTGCGCCATTATGCATTAATACAACTGAATACAAGAACGTTTGTAGCGCGAGTGAATTCACAACAATAGTATACGTACTGCGAACGATTTAGCGACAAATACAATTTCGCTTGATTTTCAAAGGTCATAAATCGCTAGAATACTGGTGTTTTGTTATTCATTTGACATCCGTAAGTACAATTTCTTACGCTGAATCGAACGGTGTTGCTTCGGTTCTCTATATTAAAATTTTATAAACTTAGCAACTTACTTGCGATTTGCGAAGGTTGCTGTTTCCATGCGAAATTCCTTGTAAAATTGTTCAATTTTCCCGAATTTTCCCCAAAATTCAGGGTTATTTATGGATAATTTGGGTAAAATTGGCAGAAGCCTTATGGATAATTGGGGGAAAAATTAGGCAACTCATTAATATTCTATTTTGTGGCTATCAACGACGATCGGAAATCTGACATCTGACATCCGACATCCACCACGCTTGCCGAAACCTATACTCGCCAGGGCACAGAGTGCCCCAGCGAGTAATAAACCTGCAGTTTCATGAATTAGTGGCTGTTCAGCCGTGAAACAACGTTTGTATTAAATAATTGTTTTGATGTTTTGATGTTGATACTTTTAATAATTTAATCGTTGTTGTGCCGGTTTGGGTAAGTGTAAACACTTCATGCAGTAGTAAAATTTCATGCCGTATATTTGCTTTGTGTTGTCGATTTTATTCATATCTACGAAATTCTTAAGCCATTAACTCAATAATTCACAATAAATAAATAATGTGTTTTAATGCAATCGTTTAATTAATAAACTAGCGCATCAGTTGTGTTTTTAGGTTTGTTTATAATGGTCTTGATACTTTATCCAGAGTTTTTATACTTCAGCTGTTAAGAAAGGCGAGGGGTTGCTACATGCATGTATTTTCTAGTATGATGAACAAAATCTTTCTCATACTGAACGAATACATGTCGGAAGTTGAAAAACTTGAAATAAATTTATTTTAAATTTGTTGTTATTTATAGCTATGCTGTCTTTGATCCAGACCTCGTGTATCATACACTAGCGCTAGTAGCGATTCGTCGGCTATCAGCGCATATTTGGCATGAATTCGTGGAAGAACTGTTAAATATCCGAATATCAGTTTAATTAAAATTCAGAAATAAAACTGTTTTCGGCCGGTTCACGTTACTGTTTTAATATTGCAGTGTTTCTTGTACACACATGCACGCTTTAAGAATGGCTTCCTGTGTGACTTTATTGTTTTATTACAAATCTTCTCTCGATTTCTGCTTAGAATGTAAACGCAATGATGGGATGACTTTTTCACCAGACTTAGATTTAAAAAATAGTTTCTGTTTAGAATTAACTATTTGTTCAGGAAATGGCTGAGTAAATTAATAAAATAGAATGTAAAACTATTGCTCGAATGCCATGAAATAAAGTTTTAATGCACTTTTCACAAGTTAATTTCGAAAGCACAATCAAACAGCGTCAGGACACCACACAGCACAATGAAAACATGACATATCAAAGGAAATAGCATCATATACAAATTGAGATATCTATAGGGCACAAAACAAAATTGTTGTAAAAGAATATCACGGAATATCACATTTTCCCCATCCTCGTACCCAGGGTCTTTTTGGTGAAAAGTCCCTGCGACGGAGGTAGGGTTTTTCACAACAGTCGTGATAGTTTTTGCTATTTGTTTGAAGTGAATGTTTCGAAG
Organism: Paramuricea clavata; assembly: GCA_902702795.2. Lineage (NCBI taxonomy): Eukaryota > Metazoa > Cnidaria > Anthozoa > Malacalcyonacea > Plexauridae > Paramuricea > Paramuricea clavata. The sequence goes on from CACRXK020000305.1 coordinate 79,418, forward strand.
TTTTAAATAAGTTTTAAATTGTCCGTGAATATATGGATACTTGACACAGTAAAATGATTAGGGAAACCTACCTTTCAAGTTAAAGTACATGTGACATGAAAATTCTTATTTTCTTAAAATGAAAGATCTCTTTAAGCTGTAGTGTAACTTATTTTTCAGTTTCTTGTTTTCATGGGTTTTTCCAGAGATATTTCAATTTGTTTGATAATAATGGTTTAATACATTCACTAAATAGCTTGATAAGCTAAAATACAGTGATGTTTACAATGATAAAATGTAATGTAAAAAGTATTAATACTATGGTCTCTACTTTACTAAAGCTAGTTCAATGTAAAAAGTCTTAAAACTATTGTCATATTTACAGATAGAATTATATTATGTTAGTTATTATACTCACTATAATATAAAAACCTTCATGCTTACTTATCAAAATAAAGATTATATTTGCCAATTGCATATACAATTGGACTATGTTTAAAACGTTCTGTTTTACATGCAAAGTTATAGTACGTTGCCTCATTCATTCTCGTTTCTCGTTGGGAAGTTTTCTTTGGTAAGAGGTGGTTAAGTTTATGATTCGGGTTTGACATGTCCCTAATAAGTTGGACACACATGTCATTGCGTCGGTCGGTTAGCGTTTTGAGGTTCGATTCCATTAGTGCTTCATGGTATTTTAGTTCCGGATAAATTATCCTTAACGCTCTTTTCTGGATTCGCTCGATATCTTCGCTTTGCTCCAATGTCAACCCGCCGTTCCAGACTTGGGCGCCATATTCCAAAACTGATCTCACTACTGCTACGTAGAAAGTCTTCAGAGCTTCTTTTGGCGCATTATAACTCTTTAGAATCTTCATAAAGTATAGTCTCTTAGCTGCCTTTTTTGTGATATACTCAGTGTTTGTTTTCCATTTAAGGTCATCGTCGAACCAGATACCCAGTAGCTTGTAAGATCTTACTTTAGTGAGAGACTGCTCCCCTAATGTAGTTGGGGGTATAACCGTTTTATTCTTACGAAAGTCGATGTGCATTTCTTTCCATTTTTTAAAATTCAGATGCATATTTTCGTCGTTCGTAAATTGTAATACACTCTCCAAATTACGTTGGGAGTTGCCGATCGATTCTCCGGAGATATGATCGGAAACGTTTAAAACTTCAGACATGGTAGTGTCATCCATAAACATTGAAACAGTATCACTGTTCTCAATATGTCCACTAATTTATGACGTCATGTTGCTTGCAAGCTATTCAAAATGGTTGAATATCACTGCTATAATCCAAGATGATAATTTCAAACTGAACTCACTGGTAAATGTGATGAAACGCTGTTGGAAAATGTGAATAAATATCTACAGTTTTTAGAGTTATTGTAATAGATTTATAACCAGTGTAAGCTGAGCTTGCAACCAACGTGACTTCATAAATTAGCGGACATATACACACTCATTTACATAACAACCAATTTAAAATATCTCGGGAATAAATCATAAAAACAAAGAACTGATCGAAAAATAAGTTACACTACAGCTTAAAGAGTTCTTTCGTTTAAGAAAATATTTGCCTATTTTGAAACCAAATTTGCCCAATCATTCTTTTTGAAAAGCATTATTTACTAGCCTGCTGGTATAAATAAAGCGTCAGATTTACTACAACTAACCAATCAGACCGCGCGAGAACTTATTTTATAGCAAAATTTATACTAATTAATAATTAGTCGCCGACGGCGTGGTGGTTGTAATCACCGAGCCTGCATGATCCGACTAATTGTTTTAGTACAATTTCAGTATTGAAGAAGTTACATTTATAAATACAGCTGATACACTTGTCTATTTTATGAATATAATTTGCATAAATAATTTACTTCCGTCTGATTTTCAGTCATTTTGGGGGAGAAAGCGATAGTTACTGCTCAGAGCAGTCTCAGAGTTACCGCGCTGAAGGAGCTAATCAGGATGCTCATAAACCATTTTTCAACACGGAAATTGCTAATATGTATTATTTAAAATAATTGCTAGTTTTATTAACAATAACAGTAGACTATTTGTACCTCGTAAGTTTGTTTAAAGGGGAAGTCAAGTCCGTAATGTAAACAAACGGTTTGTTTACATTTTGAACTGCTGTATTTTTTAAAATATGATGTACTGTCTGAATATCTAACACCATTTTGGTTCGTTATGCTTCTACATGAATATGAAATAGAGTTTGTGTTCAGAAAAATTCGAAACATTCAAAATTTGGGCAATGTTTACCTCAGAGGGCCCTCTATTGTAATGCGCAGTACCGATGCGCAGAACGGACTTGACTTCCCCTTTAAACTTTAAGTTTTTAATTTTGTATATTTGTCATATTTTTTAGAGCTAACTTCTTTTTAACAATCAACTGAGCATCTTTCCAACAAAGTCTACTTTAACTTAGTTACAACGTCGCCGAAAAGACACCCTCTGTCGTACGATCATTGTGTCCAACCAACATATCCCTGGAGATAATTTGCTGTGACATGAAGCGTTCAAAAACATGCGAAGTAATTGTGAGTATATAAAAATACCAAAAATACAAACTTATAATTATGCAAATACAATAAGTCAAGTCTGAAATAACATGAATTAAGATTATGGCACACACTTTTTAACCGCTTGAATGGAAGACACCATAAATTAAAGATAGTAATTACAGTGGATTGTCTTTAATTAATGGATTTAGTGCCAAGCCAGAAATGTGCTTTTCTCCAACCAGAATGCAAAAAACAAACATAAACATCGAAAAAACACTGGGCAGCGCTATTGTTTTGATCAAAATGCTCCGAAGAATGCTTCACAAATTAATTAAGTACTGCCATTCTTCGAAAAATTATTCAAAATTGTTTTTATACACGGTATGTTGTAATGAACAAATTGTTTTCACCAACTGAAATTTGTAGTTGTCTGTCAAAAATGTTTTTCGAGCATATTAATTTACTTAGTTGACGTGGTGTATTGTCTTGTTGAGTAGAAAATCAGCTATTGCAATGAAACTAAAATTGTTTTATCTAGTTTTTTGTTGCGTGGTTTTAGCGGTATATGTCAGCCATGCATACTTGGACTAAAGTAACAAATCTCAAATGTATTTCGCAACTGGAATTTTATTGGAATTTCATTATAACCATGCATGATCTGAAAAAAATAAACACCTTATTTACCTTCGGGTTCGTACTAAAAAACTTTTTCCTCGGCCTTCCGTCTCGGGCCGCTTATGAGACCTCTGAAAATTTTTTCAGTGCGGACCTCGCACTGCTCGCAGACGGGAAAAAATGTTTTCCAGCTCGCAATCTCTAGTCCGTAATACACGTCTTATTGTGCGGAACAGACGTGTATTTTGGAGCTCCGGTTAATTCGTAGTAAAGCACTATAGTATACCGTAGAATCCGACATATTTATAACCTACTTTAGACTTTTTTTCTCTATTTAGCCCTATTTTTTCCGTATTTTTTCAAAAATATGACTATTTTATTACTATTTATCAAATTTCATAAAATAGTATTTGACTATTTACACTCTATTTAAAATATAGGTTATTTATATTTTTCAAAAAAATAGCTTTGAAATAGGTATACCGGATAATGTCTGTGACCGGTCGCTTATTTTCAAGCTTGCTGGCAAAGCACGCAAATGCACCCTGTTGAATAAGTTTACTAGAAATATTGCAATTAAAATTTATTTCAGATTCAACAAAATACAATTGACATAGATGACCCATCTTTAACATTGAAGATAAATCTCTCTGGAGATGGAGCTAAAATGACTAGACTAACAAATTTTGTAGTCATATCATTTGCTGTCTTGGATAGCGAAGCTGACATGATGTCATCAAAAGGTATATGTAAGAAAAGAGTTATGTGGGCATATTAATTGAACAATGTTAGACTACCCAGCCATTCAAATTCTACTCTAAATCTAATCCTGATCTTACATCCACACCTACCCCTATTTGACTAATTTGTGCATATATCCCATTGAGCTGTAATGTGCCCCAGTGTGCACATATTTTTTTTCCTGTCCAATGCCAGACAATTTTACTTGTCAATGGGGAAGCTCTGCAGCTTAATGGATATACTGAATATCTGGAGCACTTTTAAATATTGTCGGTAAAACTATATTTATCTTTATTATAATCTCAATTTATCTCAAAGGAATCACACAATTGCCATAATAAAAGGCCAGGAGTCTTATGACTTACTACAGCAGTCATGCTCAAGCTTACTGAAGCAGGTGAACAAGCTACTCGAAGCCAAGAAATTAACCGTGAATGGAAAAGACATTCCAGTTGATATTTATCTTGGTGGAGACTACAAGGTACTGTAGTCTTACACACTTGTCTTACGACTTCAGTGTTGCAGTGGTTAGCACAACTCTGAATGTAGTAATCAAATTCGACCTTATGCATAATGACGTCACAACACTTGATACCAGCAAGGAATGTTGATCTTAGTAGTCATCAACTGGGAAAATTAAACAATTCAACATGGCCACTATCGGAACCTTCCCTGGCGATGACTATTAAGACCAGCATTCCTCGAAGGCATCAAGCCTTGTGACGTCATTATTTAACTAATGAAAGAGTTTCATGTCCTTTTTGTTTTCCTAATGTTTAGTTTCTTCTACTCATACTGGGTATGAAGTCAGCAACAAGTGATTATGCTTGTATTTGGTGTAAGATTTTCAAGTTGGACAGGTATTTAGAGTGTTAGTTTGATGATTGGTTATTCAACTACCTGAGAAAGAGAAAACAAATTATTTGACATTTCAAGCAATTAGGCCCTTTGTTAAGAAGTTGGTGAACTTTGCTAAGAAGTTAGTCGCTCACTTCTTGACAAAGAGCCTTTGCTCGAAATGCCAATTAATTTGTTTTCTATTTTTCAGGTTGTTGAATAGCTGACACTTCTTGTGTCACTATCTACACTGGTGGTGTCTGGCACCCTTCTTGCAAGTGTAAATTTAGAATGTTAACCTTTTAATTTACAATCCTCATCGAGAAGAAAGTGTTGAACTTTAATTGACTGAATGGCAATGCACCTAAATGTGATCCACCTCAGTCTGTATTATGCCCGATGAATGAAGAGAAACACAGAAACATGAAAATTCTATTCTTAGCATTGTGTTGCATCATGATCTTGTTTTACATTTAGGTATGACATGTCAAAGCCAATTGACTATTACTGGCAGGCTAAGTTGGCCAGAACGTTCGAAGAAATGCGGGAACAGGCCAAGAGCTGCAAATTCTCATGTGAGCACAGACCACTAATTAACATCGCATTAGAAAATGTGGTCTTAGATGAACTCCATTTAATGCTTCGAATTACTGGTAAGTTAAACCTATCTTGTTTTCATTATTTCACAGGTATTTAATTAATTTAAAGCACTGAACAGAGTTGTCACTCCTACAATTATCTAGTATACAGCTGCTACTGTATTTTATATTAATTGTCTATGGCGAAAGGGAAAAGCCTAGACTATGTAGACTGCACCTCAGTTAAGTTTCACAATCATTCGTGCACATGAATTATATATTGATGTAAAAGCTTTGGCAAACTTGGGTCGGGTTGAATGAAAAGGTCTGGCGAAATTCACTGTTCGCAGGCCTAAACTGAAAACCCTGTAGAAAGCAATGGTAAGTTACTAGATGCAATGTACCTTGGCTTTTGTATTGTTTTATTCTGCCTTACATTATTAGAGGATTTACCTATCTTGGGCAGTTGGGTAGATCAATAACCAATAATACTCAAGGATTTCAAATTAATTATCTTAGTATTTCAATTGATTGTTCAAAAGATTTACAATCATGTTAGTGAAATGCAATTGTTTATTTCATTTTTAATAATGACACATTATTTACAGATAAATTAACAGACAACCTGGTAAGAGATGCCATTGAGTGGGACAGGAAAGACAACCTGAACAAACCACCGAATCAAAGAACAGCCAAGCATGTGGATGATCTTGTAGGTGCAATCAATAGGTGTGGAGTTACTTTCAACATTTGGGAAAAGATGGATGCTGATGGAAGAGGCAGTGGAATTTCCGATTTCACTAGTTTGATGGGATCAGACAAAAGACTCCTTCTAAACAAATTGCCAAAGAAGCTTGGAGCTGTTACAAGGCCAGAAATTAGTGAGACTGTTGTGAAGATCTGGAAGGTTTGTATATATTATAAAGCTAATATCCACACTGCAACTTAGTACACCAACTGTTTTTTTTTCTCTTAGGAGTTTACAGAACTATACGTCCTTTTAGGAACAGAAAACCCAAGCAGTGGCGATATTACCAAATACTTTCAGAAGGTAAATATCCTATTTGTACGTTTATGCAATTAACCCATTAAGTGCCAGTGCTCTCTGGCGTTAGACAGAGTGAATTACTAAAGTAGGGAGCATCAGAGTGCAATGCGACTCTATGGGTTAATGCATAATTAATTTCCTCATGTTTAGCACAGACCCAGGCTGCAGCATCTTGTAAGTAATCAGTATCGCCTTGCAGCATATTGCAATTTTCTACACTAATGTCTTCCATTTAGGCTACTTCCTGGATAAGGCTGTTGCTAACACTCAGTGGTAAAGCCATGGGATGCGAGTCGGGAAGGGTGACACCTTACATGCATGCCATGGTCTACCATGTGCCAAGATTCATGGAGAAAGGCAAAGGCGTTCGAAATTCACTGGACAAGGTGGGTAGTCATATATGCCTTTCTTTAAAAACAGCATCTCATTTTTACAGTTTGCCCCTTTTATGCCTTCACAGTCTAAATTATTTAAATCCGTTTTTTTTCTAATCAAACAATTAATTTTCTTCTGCTGTATGCTTTGTGTTGCTCATCAACCAAGATTCTCATCAACCAAGACAGTACATTTCTTTCAATTACTATGATTTACAGTAAACTCAGTGGCATCTTTGCTTTTTTGTTAAGTTTTGAAAAACTAAATGATGTGTGCAGAAGAGTGCGTCTGCATCGATCAAATAAATGTGATGCTGCAAAAGATGTTCTGCTGGTTGGGAAGAGAATGGAGCATCTGGCAGACTGTGAGAGGGGAGTCAGGGAATACAAGAAGCAGTACCTGGATTACTGGGAAGAAAGCATCAAAGAGTCTCGAGCTAAGCGCCACAGGGCTTGCATGCAGCCAGCTGAAGTTGGACACTTAGGCTTTGAGATGCTCAGCAATTTTACAGTTGATGAAATTAAGCTAAGGCTTAAACACTTGAGAGTCCAAACCCGGTATAGGTGTAAGAAGAAGCTAAAAGAACTCCTCGTTAATACACTGCAAGATAAGGAAAATGCAATGCTTTAGGTCTTAAGCGATTAAATGTAACACAGTTAATAGATTTTGCTGTAGCGCATTTACTGCATTATGTAATGTAAATACTCATGTAAATAATAAATAATATATATTCTAAATAATGTTAACCTACTCTACTTAATTAGCAAATACATACGTTAAATATTTAAAACAAACTAATAAAATAACTGTATATTATCTGTACACTGTGCAAATATGATTATTCATTGAAGTTGTCAGGATTCGGTTATTCAACTGCTGAAAATTAGAGAACAAATTATTGGACATTTAAATCGAAGACATTTCGATTGAAGTTGGTACCAAGGGCTTTCACTTGAAATGTCAAAAAAATTGTTTTGTATTTTAAGGTAGTTGAATAACTGACTCCTTGCAACTACTTTTCACATAGCTAACTACACTGGCAGCCCCAATCAGCCTTGAATTCAGTGCCGGTATACTCATATGAAATATGGGAAGTTTCTATTTTCAAAAAAATATTCATTTCCCTAAAATAATTATACCAGTCAAATATTCTTGACAAAGTTCAGTTTGTTCTATTGTTCAAACAACATGTTCGGCATTGCATGCCTTTCTTACAACAGTTAGGCATATCTTCTCCACTGGAATCCTAGCAGCTCTGCATAACTTGCCGTTTTTCTTCATGAAGTTGACAGATGACCAGGACAACATTGGCTTGGCTTTCAGAGGAAGATCAACTGCTATTCCTTCTCCATTTTGATTTATATGGTACCACCAGTTCTCTGGTAGGTACTTCAATGCCTCATAATTATTTTTCTGGTACAGGTTGTTACCACAGTGCTCAGATACTTCCCCTTTTCCACATGTTAGATTTCGCCATATATCCAAATCCATGTTAATATACATAGGAGCTGCGGAACGACTTCGCAAACCTTTGCTTATCCCCAACACAAACTGACGACAGGCTCCTTCCAGTCTTTCATCAGATATTTTAATTGGTTTATCGTAATTGCTACAGAATATAGAAATTAACTTGTTAATGATTTATACATTCATGACAATCCACATTGTGAAGGCTTAATTAAAGTTTGCAGAAGACAGGCACATTTTGATATGGGGATCTTTTGACCGGTCACTGCGGATTGAAATGATTACATGGCAAAATTCTCAGTTATTGCGAGGAGTCGGGTTATTGGACTAGGTACCTGCAAAAAGTGACTGCAACCAACAGCTGCAATTTCACCTTAGATAATGGAGGGCTGAAATTGTATTACCTTGGGTTAGAAGAAAAAAATTGAACCATTTTAACACTTACGTGATGAGGTCTTCAGTGAGATTTGTCGATGGTTCCCAAGAGCATGATTCAAGTGACCATCCCTTCCACTTTATAAGGTATTCATAGTCATTAAAAATATCGCAAAAGTATATCAGTTATTTATGATTACTAATATTCTTGTGTAAACATATTTTGATATTTACAAGTGGATTACTTATAGCATTCATCAGCTACAAAATTCATTTCTGAAAAGCAAACAATCAATAGACAAACTCCAAAGGTTTTTTGGCTAAACTTTTTATCCTTATATAGGCTAATAAGTATATATTATATTGCCATGTTGGTATGAATTATGTTTTATACATAGACACGTGCTGGTCTGCTAGAAAACATTGAAATTTGAAAATATGTCAAAAGATATATACTTATACTAAGTGTATTCTTCGCCTTGTTATCACTCTCTCAACTTCATAGAAAGTCATCGCTTTTTTCAGGCGTGGAGCCGTGTCCAACAAAACAACCGAGGACAGAGAATTCAATTGATTATAATCATGAATTTTTCGAGCTCGTTTCGTCGCCATGTTTGCTCCTCGTGATTCGTTATAAAATAGGATATGACAGGAATAAATTGGATACACGCGGTAAACTGTAGGGTAAGGAAGGATTGAATGAACATACGCGAGAAGCTGCTGCCACGCTATGCGTTTAGTATTTTGCCACGGGTTGGGTAACTATGTTATTTTGTTAGTGCTGTTTGCTAGCTTCTAGTCAATCATCGATGAGTATGCGTGAGTGCATTGCCAATTGACGATTAGCGTACAATTTACAACAACCCAAATACTTTCAACGATTAAACATTAGAAGTATTTAACAAAAAATCGCAGTGCATAAACGTTGGTTCCGAAAAATACTTTCCAGAAATTTATAGTGTCAAACACCGCGAAACTGTCAGAAAATTAAAAACTTCACCACATAACTACGCGTGTTGAAACATGTCAAAGTTAATAATAGCGAAATTCTTCGCTATCTCAGAAATATAAAATGTTCTTTCATCTTCACCATATTATGAACGAAAGCGAGGAAATTATGATTGTGCAAATTCATGTTAGGATTAAAAAGTGGGAATGCTGCTAACAAAAAATATCTTTTACTTATTTCTCCCAGCATACTCTTTGAATGTTTTATTTAAGCTGCTGCCAGCATGTTGTTGACTAGTGAACTGTATAGTTGGATGATTTTCTGCACAGGGTAAGAAGGACGTGTGAACAGCAGAGACGTTTGTGAAAGATATACAATTTCTCCTTACCGTCCAAAAATCTTTAGATTTTCCATGGTAAATTAAGCAGTATATCTGATGAAATATTGTTTAAAGCACCAGCTGATAAAGGAATGCGGTCTCTTAGCGCGCTTTTCATTGCATTTCATTGCATGCAATGTAAATATGCACATTTTTACTTGAACATTTACATTGTGTAACTGAAATAGTTGGAAAATAGCAGGGCAATTTCTTCGAAGAAGCGATTCAGTCTTTGTTTTTCGAAGCCGTGAAAAATTTCAATTTAGTCGATAACGTGTTAGGAACACCGTTAGGAAAATATTTGCTAATACAGATACGCTCGGTAAGTGCATGCATATAAATTTTAATCGGTAAATAGTTATTATTCAGTATTCTGGTTAACTATTTTTCTATTTTCTTTATTTTTGCAACTGTTTTTTTGTTGTATATGACATGAAGATGAGTGAATAAACATAATCTAATCTAATCTTATCATCTAATGTTTATAATATAATCTGGGAATCGAACACGCGTCTTTGCATTTCAAGAACGATGTTTCACCGTCTGAATTACAAGGCAAAGTTGAGTACGATGTGATGTTCTCGACAATTCGGACTTTCCTGTTTCGATGATGAGGCAGCCATTTAACAATTACAACGAATGTATCCTCCCCAATAGTGCGCTATTAATTAACGCGAGAGAACGCCACGACAATTAG